>JBBPTJ010000039.1:0-33231 GCA_038094035.1 Pulveroboletus aff. ridleyi
CCTGGCACCTCACAAGAAGGTCTGGGTGGAGGTGGTGATCCCACCCCCCCCTTATCCCACTACAGGCGCCCTCATGGCCCTTCTTACAAAGGCCATGGGGTCGCTTAGCCTCATTGCCGGGAGCTTCGCGCCTCTACAAGAGGATGTGGCTGGGGTGCGGGAGGAGCTGAGGAGACTCCGGGAGGAGGTCATGGGGGTGTAGACGAGGGGACGTGGATACGAGGAGGTGGGGACGCAGACGAGGGCAGACCCGGAGGTGGGGAGGACGGAGATGGAGGTGCAGACAGAGGAGGTAGAAGCAGAGGCGGAGGTGGAGATGGAGACGGAGGCAGCCCCAAAGGAACCGGAGGCCATGTAGATAGAATAAATTTTGTTTTTCTTTTGTAAATGAACGAAGTCTGAATCAAAATAAGGAGTGAGCAAAAAGGGAAGGAAAAAGGGAAAGGGAATGAAAACGGAGTAGGTACTTAAGGAGGAAGTGGTCCGGACTTGTCCAGATACTTCTGGTGGAAGTCTGAGACTAAGTCCGAAGCGTGACCTAACTCCATAGCTAATAGCCAAGAGGTCTCGTCGTCAGTTCCCTCATATCCGAGCCAACGCACCAAGTACAGGAGTTGGCAGTGACGCCTTCTCTGATCGATCTTGGAGTCTAGGATCTCCGTGATCTCATACTCGGGTTCTCTGTCAATCTTGATTGGAGGTGGCGGAGGTTGGACACAGTTCGGAATGGAGTTCGGAGTGGAGGGTTCTAACTGTGAGACATGAAAGACTGGGTGTACGGATTTCATAGAGTCAGGTAATTGTAAGATAAAGGAGTGTGAACCTGGCTTAGCAATGATAGTGAAAGGTCCTAAATATCTTTTGGAGAGTTTCTTCGAAGGTCTTGTGGATCGGAGGTATTTCACTTTAAGGTATATCTGATCTCTGATAGTGAAGTTCGGAGCTGGAGATCTTCTCGTGTCTGCTGGTCCTTGGTAGTGCTTCTGTGCTTCCAGCATCTCCGATTGGAGGAATTTGTGGAGTTGGTCTAAGTCCATGACGTAGGACTGGGCCGCGGAGGAGGTGAGGGCAGAATCGGAATTGACAGAGAGGTTCGGATGGTAGCCCTTGTTGGCGAAGAAGGGAGATATGCCGGTGGTAGCACTGGGCACATTGTTGTAAGAGAATTCCGCAAGTGGAAGGAGTTCCAACCAGTTGTCTTGCTGGTAGTTGCAGTAGATCCAGAGGTATTGCTTGAGGGTCTGATTAGCACGCTCTGTCTGACCATCTCCTTCGGGGTAGTATCCTGAAGTGAAGTGTAAGCGCATGTCGAGAGCTTTACCTAGTGACCGGAAGAAATGTGATACGAACTTGGAACCCCGGTCAGAGGTGACATGGGAGGGAACTCCGTGTTTCGAGAAGACGTGGAGAAGGAACAGCTTGGTGAGCTCAGTAGAGGTGATGGTGTCGTGAGTCGAAATGAAGATGACTTGTTTCGATAACCGATCTACAATGACGAGGATGGCGGTGAAGCCAGAGGAAGGCGGAAGCTGCTCGATGAAGTCCATGGATATGGAGTTCCATGGTTTCTCCAGGACCGGGAGCTGCTTTAGGAGGCCGTATGGGTGATGTCGGGGGACCTTGGCTCAGGAGCATGTCATACAGGAGGACACGTAGTCCTTGACGAATGTCCGAATGCCCGGCCAGGTGTATTTGCAACAGATCAGCTCTAGCATACGGTTCTGTCCGAAGTGGCCTGCGGTAGGGTGATTGTGGAAAGTCCGGAGAAGTTGGAGTCAGAGGTCGGCAGTGTCGGGGACATAGATGTGTTTGTCCCTTAGGAGAAAGCCTTTGGGGCTTACGGACCATCTCGGGTCGTCTAACGACTTGGAAGAGAGGAGGGGTGACATGACTGGGTCAGCAGGGAGGGAGGAAAGGATATCGGAGCAGACTTGTTCAGTGTCAAGTAGGATGGAGGCCCGGAGTAGCAGAGTTTCTAGGAGCATGGCTCGCAAGGACGTTGCAAGTTGCTCTGAGGTGAAGATGGGTCGGAAATTATCGGGGTTAACACGAGTGAAGTCCCTATCCCCCTCTTTGGGGTAGACGTCCCAGCGTCTAGTCAGTGCATTGGGCTTAGCTCTGAGCTTACCAGGACGATATTGGACTGCCATATTGAACTGGCAGAGGAACTCCGACCATTGGGCCTGGTGGCGCATCAGGAGCTTCGTGGTGGAGAAGTACTCCAAGTTCTTGTGGTCCGTGACTACATCAATGGGGTGGGTGGAACCCTCTAGGAAATGTCGCCATGAGGAGAAGGCCTCGAAGATCGCCAGTAACTCCTTGTCGTGGGTGTTGTAGTTCAACTCCGCTTCAGTGAGGGTACGGGAGTAGAACACGATGGGATGGAGGTTGTTTTCAGAGTTTATGGAGAGGATACCGGCGATGGCATAATCGGAGGTGTCGGTCTCAACCGTAATCGGAGCATTGGGGTTCCAGTGTGCAAGCACTGGAGCTGTGGTAAATGCATCCTTAAGGCATTGGAAGGACCTATGACAATCTTCGGAGAAGTTCCAAGGGGGACCCTTATGGGTGAGTCGGGTCAGCAGAACCATGATATCGGAGTAGCCGTGGATGAAGCGATGGTAGAAGTTGGCGAATCCTAGGAAGGACTGGATGTCCTTGACCTTCCGGGGTTCCAGCCAATCTAAAATTGTTTGTATCTTATCTTTGGCCATGGAGAGGCCGGAGGGCAAGAGAATGTATCTGAGGTACTCGACAGTGTCGCTGTGCTATTCGCATTTCTCGGGTTTACAATAAAGTCAGTTGGCGTGGAGGTGTCAGAGGACTTCTTGGACATGCTTCTGATGCGAGGCGGGGTCAGTGGAGTAGATGAGGATGTTGTTGAGATACACCACCACGCTGACATCCAGCATATAAGATGCTGTTGATGAATCGCTGGAAGGCAGCGGGGGCATTAGTAAGTCCAAAAAGCATTACTAACCACTCGAAGGAACTGTAGCGTGTTCGGAACGATGTTTTCTACTCATCTCTGTCGGCCACACGGACCAGATGGTATGCATGCCGGAGATCGAGCTTTGTATAAATCTTAGCTCCGCTTGGAGCCTCAAGGAGGTCCAAGGTGCGCGGGAGAGGGTATCAGTCCTTCTTTGTGATCTTGTTCAGGCCTCGGAAATCGACGCATAATCGGAGTGAACCGTCTTTCTTTCGGACGAAGAGGATGGATGCGGCATGAGGGGAGGAGGATTGGCAGATAAAGCTGATCCGGAGATGTTCGTCGAGGAAGTCCTGAAGGGCTCCCTGTTCAGAGGACGAAGTGGAGTAGAGGTGACCAATGGGAGGTTTGGTGCCTTCCTCGAGTTCGATCTTTAGGTCAAATGGCCTGTGCGGAGGCAAGGTGTCAGCCTTGCCCTTACTGAAGACATCCACAAATTCGTGGTACTCCGGAGGAACCTTTGACAGGTCCGGAGCTTCTTCGGGCGGAGCGTCGACGCACGTAGCGCTGCGACTGCAGATGGAACAGAGGGAAAGGGCGAAGGGTGTTGATCCTTCAAGCTTGCAGGCCCAGTGAAAGGTGGCAGCATTGACGAAGGAGACCAGAGGGGACCGAAGTCCGGGTGCTGTGGGAGGGTCCAGGAGTTCCGGCAAAGGTTCGCACAGAGGAGTCGGAGGAGTGTCGGAGCTCAACTCCGGAGGGATGGAGGGTGACATTGGGGTTGGCAAATCTGTGGGGTCAGTTTGGAATGAGATGCTGTTCATAGCCCAATCAATCAACAGATTGCAATGGGCGAGCCAACAATGTCCAAGAACTATACAACATGAGGGATCCAACGAGGTAACATAAAATGTTTCAGAGGTGGAAGCTCCTGAAGCGAAGGACAAGCGGAGGTCTATAGTGGAGGAAATGAAAGAGGCGGAGGAGCCATCGAAAAGGCGGAGGGAAAGCATACGGACGGAGTACATAGGTAACTTATTTTTATCTACAAAGATGGAGTCTATGAAACAATGGGTAGAACCGGAGTCTATGAGTAATGGTACATTGGAGATGGAGAAATTGGAAAGGGAAACTATCGGACAGAGGGAGTTCGGATCTGAAAGAGAGGATGCATTGAGACGGAGTGTCGGAGGAGCACAGTTGTCAGGCTCAATGCGACTCCCAACCTGTGCTATAGGGGAGTTGCACTCTATTTTTTCACCTCCGAGGAAGCAGAGCCAGAGGTCGGAGCAGGAGTTGTTGCAGCTGCTCGAGCCTTCGCAGCCCTAGAGGTGCTCTTCAGACATTCCTTGGCGGAGTGTCCAGCGAGGTCACAGAAGAGGCACAAGCCGAGCTTTAGACAGCGCTGTTGCTCCTCGGGGAGGAGCTTGCCGTCCTTGCCCAACTTGGCAGAGATCGAGTCTGCGGAGGCAGACTCATTCCCACTCTTCTTGTTGGTGAAGGAGGAAGAGGAGCCTTTGGACGGTTTGTCCTTAGGTTTACCAGAGACAGAGGTGGAGGTGGCACCAGATGAACTGTTCTTGCCGAAGTTGGATGATTTGGAGGCGGATGCGGAGTTGCCAGAGTTCAACCTGGAGGCTTTGGTTGTACGGGTGATTTTGTCCTTGCGTTCCCAATACCAGTGGTTGATCTGCTGGGCGAGGGCATGGAGTTCGTGGATGTCATTGGGTTTGCCTTGACGAGCAAGCTCGTTCTTGATGCGGTCCAGGAGACTGGAGTAGAAACTTCGTTGGAGAGCTCCTTGGCCCCAGTCTCGGACCTGGCTGGCAAGTCAATTCCACTCAACGATATACTTGGAGATACGCTGGGTATCGTGCATCTGGAGGCGCTCAAGCTGGGCTTCAGCATCTGTGACAGGGTCGTGAGGTCCAAAATTAGACTGCAACTCGTATAGGAATGTATGCCAGCTGTCCATCCATGCAGGTCAGAGGCCTGGCACTTCGAGTCCGAGGAGGTCCGGCTCGAAGTATTTGAGTGCGGTCCCCTTGAGGTAGGACTGAGCGAAGGTTACCTTGGTCCAATCCTTGCAGTAGGTCTGGGGATTGGCCTGGAAGTGGAGTTCGCACTGGACAATGAATGGGCAGAGTTTCTTCGGGTCTGTCCCGTTGAATGGGTCGGGTTCCTGGACCTTGGGCTTTGAGCCTTCAGTCTTCTGTCGTCGGAGTGCTTGGCAGGTCATCCCCTTGATGGCATCGGCGAGTTGGGTGAAAGGTTCGTAGGCGAGTGGGACTTGGTTGCATTCTTCGTCTTTGGGGTTATCTTCGTTGGGGAAGTGCCCAGTGGAGGAACCCTGGTTGGAGTCTGCATTGGAGGAACTAGAGGAGTCATTTCTGCCTGGGTCGTCCCCATTGCCCCTTCTGTGCAAAGGCATCAGGGTGCCAGGTCAGACTTGGACGGATTCTTTGTCATCCCATTCCTGGGAACCCATCAGAGGAAGTTTGGGGCTGAGGGTAAGCAGAAGAGGTGTTAGCAGGGACAGAGGTTGTCTTCTATGCACCTCGGAGATGGAGGGCGCAGTGACCATGGTGCGTGCGGAGAAACTTCGAAAGTCTCCAGAGACCCTGCGAGAACTGCCAAAGGCAGTCTGCAGGACCTGCTCATACTAGGAGGTTCATCTTGTGCGCGCAGACATAAGGTTTGTCAGAAAGATGAGCCTTGACAAGAGGAAGTACGAATATACTGTCAAGCCCGATTCCTCCAGACTCAAGTCCGAACGAAGTTCCGAAGGTTAGTACACGAAGTTCGTAAGGAGGATGAACGGAGTTCGGAGTGGCAAGAGGGTACCTAGGAGGACGTTGGCACAGGACTTATGTGTCACACCCTTGCCTAGGCTCTGTCCTCGTATTTCGTAGGAGAGAGAGGAAAAGAGGAGAGAGAAGAGAGTCGAACGAGAGGCAGGAGGTGACTGAGTTGATATTCATACTGAGGTACAGAAACAGAGTATAGGAAGCTTATATACTGAAGTCCAGTCCGGAGTTCGGATGGAGGAATGGAGGATCGTATGAAAGGTACATCAGATAAAGGGGAAGCATATGGGGATGGGGAACATATGTAGTGGGAGCATATGGTGTGGCAAAGGGTCTAAGGGATGATACTAAGGGTTGTAACTAAGGAATGGAGGGTCGAAGGTACAAAGGGAATACTAAATAAGGAAAGTGAAGGAAGTCCGATAATAGGAGAATGGAGTCCAATGCAAAAGGATGAAGTCCGGATTATGGAGGGACAGAGAAGAAGTGACGGGTCTGGAAACTCAGAGATCGGAGCAGATATGACACTTTCTGGATTCCTTCTGATGCCAAGTAGGCCCTTATCTTCGCTCTTCTTGCAGATCTGGTTGTCTTTTTGCCTTTTGTAGAGGCCTTAGCGACAGCATTCACTTCCAGGCTTCTTTCATTGGTTTCACCAGTGTCAGCAAAACCAGAATCAGGCCTCTCGGATTCTGTGGCATCGGCATTGATCTCAGCTAGGGCTGCTGAGAGGTTGTAGATGGTCTAGAATGCAATGCACTTTTCCTGGCCAGATGGTTTTGAGCAGCAGCCATGGGAAGGGTGAGGCAGCAGTATGCGTGCTCTCCCACAATGCGCAGCTATATTTTACACTGGGCTCAAACCATGTCCACAACCCACCCGCAAGCCAGCAACCCACTGAGTCGGGGGTAGGGTAGTTGGGCTGAATAAGCAGCAGGGGCGGCTGCTCCATAGCCTTGATGTGCAGCAGTGAAAGCCACTCTGTCGGCAGGTTTTCAAACACAAAATATTTCTTAGTATGGCATAAATTTGAAAGAGTTGGTTTGCAACAGCACCCCTGGATGGCCAGCCAGGCCAAAAGTGATGGAGTAGCATTGGCTCAGCAGCCCATATGCCGGCCCAGTGAAGTTCCACAAGCAGACATGTGGTTGGTAGGAGTTACTCAGACTGATGGCACCAGAGACCAAGCAGTTTTTGGATTGCACAGACTTTTTCACAGTGGGCGTGCAGCAGGTGCTGTGATGCTGGGTAGGCTAGTCACTCACCTTGCTATAATTAAGGCCCCCGTGGCCTTGCTAAAGAAGCTTGAGCCAGCAGCATCCAGTGCATTGCTGAGCTCTGCTTGAGGGACTGCACCTGAGGTATTTTGGGGCCAAGGCCAGCGAGGGGGGGGGGGGGTTGCAGTTGCTGGTGCAGATCCACCTAGCCACATTTGCACCCAGCAGGCCAGGGTCGGCCCCTCTGGGTGCAGCTGAAGGTGTAGGCTGACCTGGCAAAGTTTGCATCTGACAAACTAGGGTCCAGGTGCAGTTAAAATAAAAGTGGTGGCATTGCCTGGGCAGCCAGGGCCTGTACTGCACAGCATGCGTGTAATGCAGCCAAGCTGTGAGTGGCGGGAGCCCCACCCATCACGTGTCACATGTCACAGGGGCCCAAGGGTTGGAACAGACACAACATTCCGCACTATACATAGGCCCTTGTTGATAGTGGCCTCTCCCCTCCCTCATATTGTCACAGAACCTGCAGGCCTGTCTTATCCCCACATTGGCTATGTGCCCAGTGGGAACTCTCAATGAAGCACCATCAAATGCTGGCACAGAGCAATCCTTCAGGTTCAAACAGCATGGTGTTCGCTGAGTATATGCAATCATATGTGGCATCAGCCTTATCTCCTCCAACTCCAGGCAGATAGGGGATCATGCTATCCATTTCATGTTGCATTCTGTTTCTTATCCCCAATGCTGCTGTCAAATGAAACTGCCATGAAAGCTCCATAGTCACATCTTGCGATGACAAGAGGTCTGTTCATAGGCTTTCCACCTCACCTAACCATCTGGTAATGGTAACGTGGCTCTTTGATGACATTGACATGATCCCAGACCTCATCACACACAGCATACAATCTTATGGCCAGTGTGAGTACCTTGGGTGGTACAACATTGTCTGGATCCACAAGAAAGAAAAAGCGGTCAAGAGCAGCACAAATTTGAACGAGTTGGTTTGCAACAGCACCCCTGGGTGGCCAGCCAGGCCAAAGGCAACAGGGCAGCATTGGCTTAGCAGCCCATACACTGGCCCAGCAAAATGATCCAAGAATCACATGGTTGGAAAGTAATCTTGGATAGGTCCATATCTCTTGACATTCAGTTGTATGTCATGCAGCATCGGAGGGCTGTCGGCATTCATATTTGTGTTGTATTCACCTGGGTTACTCACTACCTCTATATTCCCAATGACACTCTAGCCCATCCAGTTGTGCAGGAGCTGGAGCTTGCCACAATGGATATAATCATTATTTCGAATGTGAGGGAACTCCTCTGACTCATATTTATTCACATGAATTCAGCCTGTCCTTTATCCAGGATATCTATTTGTTCAAGAAGGAATGCAGTTTTGATGGCGCATCCAGTAACACCCTGACTTTCATGAAGAAGGACCCAGAGACCACTCACCTGGATTTCCAAGGCAGACTTGATTTTGCCGGGAAGTTAATCAAATATGCACTTGAACACTTCAAACCATCCAAGTGGGGGCCACCATCCTTTGGGCCAGAAATGGATTAGTATGTTGCCCTGTATGTGAATGGATTGATTGATCTGGCCATCAGGAGCATACAATGGAGTCTTGTCACTCATTTGCATTCACAAATGAGGAGGGGGAACAATGTTTTGAGATTGGCATTGAACGGTTCCTCTGCAAGCGAGAATTTGATTCCCATCACAGGGATTGCAAAATTATGAGGCAAGTGTATACACAACTGTTGCTATGTGGTTTAATGTGAGTATGCCTTTCTAGATGTCTGCTGGGGCTGGTTTTCTGATGAAGGACAAATTGGCTCTTCCTTTCCTTTCTTTTTTTGACAGTCCCACCCAAACTTTCATGTCATGCTGACTTGCTAGAGCTTATGCTGGATGACTCCCTTTATGATTATGAGTCTGCTCCCAGCTTTCATGCACTCTGAGAGTGTATTGGAATGAGAATGTGCTTTGTATGAAGTCCAATTGAATGATCACATATGCTTGACTATCAGCTCACCCGATCAACACCGCAGATATTGAACCTCAGTAAAGTTTACGCTATGCCCTGACCACAACCATTTTACCCTCCATAGTAATCTATTCATCCAGCTTTGCTAGTCCTGTCCCTTCTCGATATACAGACAAGCAGTGTAAGCCTATATGAACAAGCCAGAGGCTCAGAGTGCGAGCATATCAGTCTGTATTTTCCCAGGCCAATCAGTAAAGAGGCCTAACTGCTCATTTTGCAACCAGATATCAGCCATTCTATAATGAACTGTCTAAACATCCCTTTCGTTTGCAGGGGACTTGATGTCAATTGTATGTGCAGAGATATGAGGAAAAGCAGCAAAAGCACTATGAACATCTCCTTTTGCATGGCTAGTGATGAAGATATGTAGTGTCAGTGGTAACTGCGAAATTTCTGATGCAAGGATCCTAAGGAGCTCCTCACACGCATTAATGATCACAAGAGTAGGTCCCTCCCTAAGACAGGTCTTGATGCTGGCAAATGACTCGACAAGGAGCTTTTGAAACTGCCAATGAAGGGGCACTTGCTTGATACTAGGAACATCTTCAATAACTCTTGCAATGGCACTGCCGATATGATGATCAAACTCCCCAAGTTGATTTGCCAATATGTGAATGAGCAGTGTGGGGTCATTTCAGGATGCCATGCTCTGTGTGAAAAACATAATTGCACCAAGACAGCAGAGATCCCAGAAGACATTGGCCACAGTTGTGGCAATCGTGCTTTTGCCTGTTCCTGGGAAGTCATGTAGCCAATAAAAATTACCCTTCGATGTAGGCATGGAAGCCCATGCAAAAACCTTGGTAAGAACGTCCATACGCATGTCTGGGAGACATTCACATTGTACCATATTGACCATGTCAGTAGGTCTGAGTTTCAGCAGTGCTTGTGTATCAACTGAGCAATGCATCAGTAGCAATGTCAATGTATGAATCTGGATAAACCTGACACAATCTGTTAATGTTCTTGTCAAGACAAAAACAGACTAGCATTGCTTGCACCAAAGTTCCTGTCTTCAAAGACTGTTTGAGCACAGTGAAACTCTGCACAAATCTGTTGATCTGGTGGTCTGTCCATGCGCTGGAAACCAAACGCTCTGTATGACACTCAGATTTCAAACAGACTACTCAGGGAAAATATGATACCTCCAAAGCCATGTCTACTACATTCTCAAAGGAACATGGTGCACTCAACCATTTGGGACAGTAAAGTATGAACCATTGCCTCGAGTGCAGGTATCTTTTCTGGGAATGATTTAATAGTGTTGTGAATGGCTTGTCATGTTCACTGAGAAACCAAACCTAACTGTCAGCTGGACCAAACCATAACCCTAGAAAAAGGAAGCTGATGATGGAGCTACCCAGCAGAAGGAAGGAATGCCCATATCGTGGGCTAGCCGGAGCAGGAACCACCAAAGAGCTACCTTGAGGATGAGGGAAGAATCCCTTAAGCACACAGAGGAGAGCCTAGGACAAGTGGCTAAAGCTGAGGTTCCCAGCTTTAGGCCACTGGCCTTATATATTGCCTGGGTCCATGCATGGACCATGCTATACACTACTATACATGGTAAAGAACATACTATGGTAAGCATAATGACCATGGGTAAGGAATGGAGGCACAGATGGAGATGAAATATGCAAGGCTGCCATGAGGCGAACCCTGAGATCTAGATCTGAGATTCATGGAGATGGGAATCTAGATAAATATGATGTGATACAAGGGAAGAGATTAGATCGGATCAGGAGATCTAGGAGGTGGCAGGATTGCCATGGAGATCCGATGGAGATAAGGGTTAGGGTAGTCTAGAGGTTGTCAATGTGTAACCCTAGAGGTGATGATGTCATAGATGACGTCAAGGGTCTGGATGTATCACATGACTGGTCATGTGATCAGCCTTGTGGAGGTCACGTGACGAAAGGAGCATGAGGATGAAGGAAAGTGATGAAAAGAGTGTGAAGATAAAAGTTAGTTGCACGCAGTTCATAATAAATAGTTTCAACAAACATGTAGGAGTCCCTCATTAACCAACTGAGGCCATTGAGCCTGCCATATATACCAGTTTACCTGTCCTTTGATGATCTAGATGATATGTCAGAAGTATCAAGAGCACCTGAACACATGGTCAGCACCATATAGAAGGCAGTTACAGTCTTCTAGGTCACAAGTACATATGGATGGATCTGCCAGAGCAACAATGAATGTCAATGGCCAATTCTTGATGAAGGTTACCACACCTGAGCGACAGCCTCACCAACTGCTATAAATGCTTCCAATTTTACTATGATCTCTGCCATACAACTTTTGATGGTCTTGATAGGTCGCTCTTCCACTACTTCTGGGAAGCTGCCTGTCCTGTGTGACCAAACAAAGAGTTGCCATTGGTCACCATCAGAAACTTGTTTTTCTAGGCATGGTTGGAACTGTATCAGATGATCATAATTGTTTCCTGCTTGCATAGTGAGCATTACAGCACATCCATGTATATTTGTATTTGCCCATATCTCCAGTTTGTTGTCAACTCACTAAAAGTTCTGATATGGTGACTGCTCTGGGGGCCAGTAACTGGCAGCATAGAAAAGCTTTTTGTCTCAACTCAAAATGAAGGATGGCCTCTAATATCACTGGCCTATGTATTACGAGATCTGGTCTCAAAGAAAGAATAATAAAATCATGTTTTGAGGGACTCACAGTGAAAAATGATCACCCCATGCATGTTGTCCAGTGTTTTTCATTGGCCTCATGTGGATGGGATTTGGGCTACTGTTGACATGGATCTGAACGAAGCATTTTGACCATTTGCTTGTAAAGGCTGATAGGTCCACCTTGATGGCTGTCAATGTCAAAGAATATGTGAGACAAGGTTTGTTAGTGTGGTTGTCCAAATACATACATGCCACTGAGGTTGATGTTCATGATCTGAAGACTGCTGGGCATTTCTCTGTTGTAACATCCTGCTGGTGTAGGTATCGATTGTAATGAGATAACTAGCAGTTAGGTGTCTCGTGGATAATAAAGAAATCACTGAAATGTCAGTTGGTCCATGGCAATTATGTCATATGCACAATGGTGGGTGCTAACTTGGTTTGCCACAGGACAGAGTCATTTGAGTTCAGCATACTAGACAGGCCGACAAGATTTCTCTGACATTGACCAAAGTGACCATCAGCACCCATGTCAAACTTGCAGTCTCCAATGGCAAGCAGATCAGATCCAGTGCCCATCAACCTCCAATTGGCAACTCTCTGCCTCAACCTTCCTCTGTCCTATGTCATTGTGGGGATCAACCAATTATGCATGGATGAATCGCTCTACAGACTCACCTAGGACAAGTGTAAGCATGGCATGCAGTGAGGTCTCATTGGCTTTGTATGGGTGTGTCTCACTGTCTGTTCCCTCCAGTGTTTGCCTTGACTGACGCATGTTCAAGGTGTGTCTGATATACCAAATCCAAAGCATATCATACATGCCCTCCTCAACAACTCCACCTCCCTTTTCCTTTAAGTACACCACCCACCTCTCCCACACTGCTTTGGACCTCTCAGATGGGGCTTTCTTTGGGGTCAGACTCCCATTCAATGTGTCCACTTATATGTCCCTTGTCCTGCTCATGCACTTAGTGTATCTGACACCATCTTTTATCAGATATGGCAATTTTACTTCTCAGAACTCAAGCAATGTCCATTATCATCTTCTTTCTCTTGCGTAACATTCACATCACCTGTCAACATGCATAGGACCAGACCGTAGCCTCTTATGGGCATAGTTCTGACTTTTGGCAGCCATATGTGGAAGAGTAGGATGTATCACCCACACTCGACAGCTTTTGCAAATGCTACAATGCTGATGTTATCAGTGTTACTCCTCCTGTTATCCCTGTACCCATTTGTGAGGACATTTGTAGCAGTGGGCTTCAAAGCCATCAGGACAGCAGAACACCTCCACAAACCTGTATGTCCATCCTGCTTTCATCCTACTAATATTCTGATTGTATTGCTCCTCTATAAAGTACTTTAAAGCAAAAAAGATGACATCCCATGAAATTGTGATATTCATCTACATGTGCATGATCACACCTCTCTCCTGTATACTGGTGTGTGGAAATCACTAGTATTCGGTTTTACTGCTGCATTGCTGGGGGATATCTCGGCCATTGGGCTCACATTTACTGTCTCAAACAGAATTGGTGCAGCCATGTGGGCACACGGTATGTTCTTTCCTGTTGCTGTTTGTCTTTTTTTCTGTTCACACAGCGTGACTGTATGGGACTCAGGATGGTATGCCAACTTTGACCATGCAGATCTGGAAAAATGCCAGCACCATGTTGCTGAATGAAAACAATTAAGCCATAGTGAAAGTGGGAACACAGTGCAAGACTCAACGCGGCTTGACTGTGTCAAGTCTGGTTCCTCCGGACTCAAGTCTGAGCGGAGTTCCAAGGGTTAGTATACAAAGTTCGTAAGGAGGACGAACAGAGTTCAGAGCGGCAAGGGGGTACCTAGGAGGACATTGGCGCAGGACTTATGTGTCGCGCCCTTGCCTAGGCTCTGTCCTCATATTTCGTAGGAGAGGGGGAGAGAGAGGAGAGAGAAGGGGTTCGGACGAGAGACAGGAGGTGACTGGTTTGATATTCGTACTGGGGTACAGAAACGGAGTACAGGAAGCTTATATACTAAAGTCCGGTCCGGAGTTCGGACGGGGGAATGGAGGATCGTATGGTAAGGTACGTCAGGTAAGAGGGAAGCATATGGAGACGGGAGGCATACGTAGTGAAAGCATATGGTGTGGCGAAGGGTCTAAGGGATGATACTAAGGGTCGTAACTAGAGAATGGAGGGATGAAAGTATAAAGGGAATACTAAATAAGGAAAGCGAGGAAGTCTGATACTCGGAGAACGGAGTCCGGTATGAAGGAACGAAGTCCGGACTACGGAGGATGGAGAAGAGTAAGAGGTCCAGAGGTCTGGGGGTCGGAGCGGATATGACAGACTGGCAGAAATGCTGTTCATAAGAGTAGTGTATCATTATTTGGATAGTGCTCAGTAACTGGTTGATAGACCAATCTGCTAGAGCTCCAGAGCTTGGTCTATGCCTAGCCATGACCAGGTGTGTCGGAAAGGGACGTCACCACATATCAATGGCAGCATGGTAGAGTAAATCAGCATAATACATACACCTCCTGTTTCTCATTTGAAGGTCCATTAAATATGCTTCAAACAATGGAAAGGGAAGCTTGGTGTATCTGAATGACGAGGGATTAATATGTCCAACAGATAGTTCCTTTTGGAGCCCCTGATTAGGTATATGTTGCATTTTAATATTTTTTCAAAAAACAGCTAAATTTTAAGATGGCAAATCCCACCATTCAGCCAATAGGAGTGATGAATGGCCCCAATGCCAGCTCCTCCTGTACTGTACTTGAACCCTTCAACAGTTTTACCAACGTAGAGGTTGGGACGTGCTCCATGGGCATGCCACAGTCTATACCCACCCAGCAATCTGGTCAGGGTTGCCCACGTATCAGTCATCAGAGCCAGTTTCATGGACAGGCATCACCTACCAACCTCTGATCCTTTGTCCATTACAGGTATATTCATAACCACTCACAGCACTTGAAAGGAATTGAATTGATAATTTGTTCGGCTTGGCCAAAGAATCAGGTCCCTATTTGACGTGGTGCATGTACATCTCCTACTAAAGGCTTGACTGACTTTATCTGCAGTCAAACGTGATAAGCAATGGGTTTATCTTAAGGCCGTTTCTGATGTAAGGTCAATCATACCACATCTGACATGTGCCATTGTCACTCATGATGGTACTTTCACCATGGCTTTGACACTTGACCAGGAAGCAAAGAACGAGCAAAGACAAGGATGAAAATCAGGATGGCAAGCCATTCCTTCAACTTGAGGGTGGCACCATCTGACTCTATGCTGGGCTTTCCTGGAATACTTTGGCCTAAAAATATATCCAGAGGGTCAGGGTAGGTGGCTGTTGAAACCAACTTTGCTGTGGGAAGTCTCAACTGTGTGAACATGCTTGATGAGTTGGTGGAGATGGCAAGGACGACAGTAGAGAAGGCGTACCACTACTGATGAGCTCGCTGTTCCTTCCACCTCCTGAAGTGCAGATGACATTGCAGCCTGAACATATTCATGACATGTTTTCTTGGATGTAGGACTGGGTGCATTGTCAGAATGCTGGAATGAGGAATTGGAGAGAGAGCAACTCAATGGGGTGTATTTGTGTTTGATTAGGTGATTAGCAATTTTTTCTGGCTTTCTGTGGACATCCGATTATCATATGCACACCCATTGGTAGGTATAATCAATTTTACATATGTGGAGGTCACCATGACTGAGTACTGAGTATTGCAATACATGAAGAGATGGTAGGAACATTCTTGTTCATCTTTTCACATGAGCCCTGGAATATCAAAATAGTAATATGACAGCAAGTAAAAACAAAGAGATGCAGGATGTATGAGGGACTATGTGCCAAGATGTATGTATGAGATCTGTTGGTCAAGTGATATCTCGACCTTTCTCATTGTCTCATGCAGCGCAAATGCTGCCTTGGTATAATCTAGCTGACCATACTCCACCATATTGTTATAAAACATTGATGTGATCTTGGGTGTATCACCATCATCCACTGCCTGCATTGTCCCGATCACAGAGTGAAACCCGACGAACTGCATCGCCAATGCCAGATGAATCACTTCATCTGGACTCTCTCATCCCTAACAGTGGTATGACAAGCCAAGAGGTATGCAAACTCAGAATTGTCTAGATTGCATTGGATAATTTGTTGATGCTCAAAATGCCAGATTGCCTGGGTGTTGCGACCGAGGTGGAGAGGGGAGGCCAGAGTGCCAGAGAAAGCAGGTGAAGAGTTAGGCAAAAATGTCTTGCAAGAGGGTGTGTGTGGAGGCACTGGAAGTGATGACCTCAAAGAGGTCAGCAGTGAGCGAGTGGAGTGCAGAGGTGGAGAGGATGGGGAGAGAACTTGGGGGACAGATGCATCACATAGTTCATCACCTCAACTTGCAGAACTATCTGCTAAAGAGGCTGGTGGAGTTGAAGATGCAGAAGGTGTATAGAGGGGATTCAGAGTTGGAGTTGAAGGTGGGGTCTGAGGATGTGGGCCTGGTGAGAAAGGAATTGGAGGAGTTGGCAGCAGAAATGAAGAAGGCAGAGAAGCATGAGGATAAAGTGGAGGTGGGATTGGAGGTAGATGCAGAGGTGTAGTCAGGTGCCTGGAATAGGAGAGGTTTTGTCAAGCTGTGTGAGGTCCAGGTTTGTCTGGATACTGGAGATGGAATTCCAAGATGAGCTCAGAAGCATGATTGAGCTCTATAGCTGGTAACCATGAAGTCTCTTTGTCAGTTCCTTCATATCCAGACCAATGTGCTAAGTACAGCAACTTGCAATTCTTTCTTTGCCTATCCAACTTTGTGTCTAAGATCTCTAATATCTCATATTTGTTAGAACTGGGGTCTCCAGGAGGTAACTCCAGAATTCTGGAGTTCAAGCAGGACTTGGCTTCACTGTATGTGATGTGCCCTTGTCACAACTCTGGGGGTGTCCTGTAATTTCAGAATGGACAGAAGAAGTTGGATTAACCCTATTGTAAGCAACAAAGGTCAAGAATGATTCAGAAAAGAGTCTTGAAGACTCAAGGGGGTCAGAGCAAGCTTGGGAGACTGTCCAAGTTGATATTCAAACTGAAGTATCTACTACAAATGTGGAGACTTATATATAGGAGTAGAATATAGGTCTTACTAATAATCTGGAGTGCAGGTGCTAAGTGTACCAGAGCTGTGCTCCTAAGTGGAGCACAGGGACAGAGGGTGAACTGGGACAAAGCTAGTGGCTATGTACTGTAAGTGAAGAATGGAACATAATACTAAGAACAAGAAATACTAAATACAGAGGATCCAGAGTGTCAGAGATGTGGACTTGTCAAGAATGCACTGGAGGTCACAGGAAAGGAGTCTGGAGTTAGATCCAGAGTTAAGTCTGGAGTTCTGGATTGATGGATATGACAGTATCTTCTAGGCCTGAATCTATGAAGGCCATTAGTGTGGGGCAAATTTGAAATGGAAAAACAGAGTCCAGATGGAGCTTGAACAACTTCATAAAAGCTGCATATCCTACCATTCTCAACCTTAAACTGTTATGACAGAGTCAAAACACCAAAGCCGAGTCTTCTAAAGGCTTGCTGTAAAGCCTCGTGAAAGGATGAGAGCAAAGGAGAGCACTTATTGTCCAAGGTTTTAACCCAAGAAACAAGTGGCCAAAGCTGGGGATACCAGCTGAGGATGCACTCTTTATATATTGCAAGGGATGGTGCACAGACCAGGCTGTGCTACAGATAAGGTGTGAATGGTGACTAAATACAATAAGTGATATCCCATGGGTATGGAAGAGTTCTGTGACATAGAAGTGTAGCAACAGTAATTAAAAGAGTGACCACGTGTTGTGACATCATATGATGTCATGGTCTAGGCCATGTCATGTGATCTGGTCACATGACTGGTGAACGAGTGAAGAGAAAGTGAAAAATAATTAGGTCAGTGTATATGATATAACATAAACCACTACCACCATGTTCAAGGAATATCCCAATGTCCGGGACTGGACAGACAAGCAACTTGTCAAGGTCAGTGGAGATGGAGATGATCTGATGGTTGCCAAATTCACCAAGCAGCACTGCTGGATGCAGGAGAAGAGGCTGAGAGGGAGGAGCACTGGAAGCGCAAGGAGGAGGTGCAGCAGGCTGTGGAGATGAAGCACCAGGAGGAAGAGGAGATGTGTAGATGGGTGAGTGATGAGGGACTGGAATGCTTGTGGCTGATCCTAAGGCAGACCCAGGACATAGAGTCTGCTCAGAGTTTCGGGACAGGCAAGGGGCATGCATGCTCACAGTGTGTGGCACATGGTCTTAAGTGCATGCCCAGATCTGATAAGGCAACCTTGTGCTCAGAGTGTCAGACTGCCTGGGCTCATTGTGACCGAGGCTGAGATGGGAGGCCAGAGCACCAGAGGAAACATGTGAAGAGTGAGGTGGAGTTGCCTCATAAGAAGGCGCATGTGGAGATGCCAGAGGTGAGGACCCCGAAGGAGTCAGAGATGAGCAGGTGGAGTGCAGAGGTGGAGAAGATGGGGAGGGAGCTCAGTGGGCAGATGTGTTACATCATCCATTGCCTCGACCAGCAGAACTATCTGCTGGAGAGGCTGGTGGAGTTGAAGATGTAGAAGGTGTACAGAGGGGGTTTGGAGGTGGAGTTGGAGAACATGGGTTTAGTGGGGGAGGAGCTGGAGGGATTGACTGTGAAGGTGAAGGGAGTGGAGAGGCACAAGAGGGAAGTGGAGGTGGAATTGGAGGTAAATGCAGAGGTGTAGATTAGTACCTTGGAGATTTGGAGAAGTTACTTGTCAAGCCATGTGAGGTCTGGGCTGATCCAGGTACCAGAGGTGGAATTCCAAGATGAGTTCAGAAGTGTGATTGAGCTCCATGGCTGGTAACCATGAAGTCTCTTCATCAGTTCCTTCATATCCAGACCAATGTACCAGATACAACAACTTGCAATTCTTTCTTCATCTGTCCAACTTGGTGTCAAGAATCTCCAATATCTCATACTCTGGTTCACCATCTACTTTGACCAGAGGTGGTGAGGGTTGGATGCAGTTTGGAATTGTGTTCAGAACAGATAGTTCCAATTGGGAGACATGAAAGACTGGGTGAACAGACTTCATTGAATCCAGAAGGTGGAGAGTGAAGGAATAGGTTCCTGCCTTGACAATGATGTTATATAGCCCTAGGTTCTTTTCAGATAACTTCTTGAAGGGTCATGTGGAGTGGAAGTATTTTGCCTTGACAAAGACTGGGTCACTGAACTTGAAGTCCAGTGCTGGAATCCACTTGGCATCTGCTGGGCCTTGATATCACTTTTGGGCATGAGCCATTTCTTCCCAGAGGAAGGTGTGGAGGGAATTGAGGTCAATAGAGTACTTATGGACTCGTGTGGAGGTTAGGTCATGCTGTGATGTTTGGGTAATAGCCCTTGTTAGCGAAGAATGGGAAGACACTGGTGCTAGCACTCAGAGAATTGTTATATGCAAACTTCGCGAGGGGCAGGAGTTCGGACCAGTTGTCCTGTTGGTAGTTACAATAAATCTGGAGGTACTGTTCCAGGATCTGGTTCATTCATTCAGTTTGTCCATTGCCTTCTGGGTGGTATCAGGAGATGAAGTGGAGGCAGATATCAAGGGCTTTGCCAAGTGAGTGGAAGAAGTGAGATACAAATTCAGATCCTCAATTTGAGGTAATGTGGGAGGGGACTCCATGCTTGGAGAAGACATGGAGGAGGAACAGCCAGGCCAATTCCAGAGATGTAATAGTGTTGTGTGTCAGGATGAAAATGCATTGCTTGGAGAGGCAGTCCACAAAAATAAGGATGGCTGTGAATCTGGAGGAGGACGGGAGCTGTTCAATGAAGTCCATAGAGATGGAGTTCCATGGTCTTTTTGGGACCAGAAGCTGCTTGAGCAGTCTGTAAGGGCGATGTCTGGAAACCTTTGTGCATGCACAGGTGGTATAGGAGGAGATGCATTCCTTGACAAATGTTCTAATGCCAGGTCATGTATATTTGTGGCGAATCAGTTCCAGGGTGCGATTCTGGCTGAAATATCTGGAGAGCAGATGGTCATACTTGTACTGAAGGACCCAGAGACAGAGGTCTGTGGAGTCTGGAACATATATCTAGTTATCTAGACAGAGGAATCTGTTGGAGTCAATTGACTATTGAGAGTCAGATTCAGAGGCAGACATGTGGATGGTGGCCAGAGGGTCAGATGGGAAAGTGGATAGGATGTCACTGTGGATGGAGTTGACATCGAGAAGGGTGCTAGCCCAGAGGATGGGGGTCACAAGTTAGGTTGCCTGGAGGGACATAGCAAGTTATTTCTGGGTGAAGACAGGGCAGAAGTTGTGCAGATTGACATGAGCATAGTCCTTATCCCCCTCTTTAGGGTAGACATCTCAGTGTCTAGTGAGGGAGTTAGGTTTCGTGCCAAGGTGTCTGGGGCAGAAATGCACCACCATATTGAACTGAGAGAGGAACTCCAACCAACAGGCTTGCCAGTGGGTCAGGAGCTTTGTGGTGGCAAAGTACTCGAGGTTCTTGTGGTCGGTGACAACATCGACCAGAGTACTAGATCCTTCAAGGTAATGTCTCCAAGTCTAGAAGGACTCGAAGATCACCAGGAGTTTCTTGTCATAGGTGTCATAGTTGAGCTCTGGAGTGGACAGCATCCAAGAGTAGAAGGTGACAGGCTGGATCTCCTCATCCAGACAAAGGATGGAGAGGATACCAGCGATGGTGTAGTCAAAGGTGTTGGTTTCTACTATGAGTAGAGCATCTGGAGTCCAATGGACAAGGATAGGAGCAGAGGTGAAGGCATCCTTGAGGGATTGAAAAGTGGCAAGGCACAAGTTGTTGAAGAGCCATGGAGTGCCCTTACAAGTAAGGCAAGTGAGGGGCATGATGATGTCAGAATAGTTAGCAATAAATTGTCAGTAGAAATTTGCAAAACCAAGGAAAGATTGGATGTCCTGGACCTTCTGAGGTACTGGCCAATCCCAGATAGCTGTGACTTTGTCTTCAGACATCATCAGGCTGGAGAAAGAAAGCTGGTAGCTGAGGTACTTGGTGGAGTCAGTATTCCATTTGCACTTCTTGGGTTTTGTGTAGAGGTCATGTTTGTGGAGTCTCTGGAGGACTTCCCAGACATGCTCTTTGTGGGAGGCTTTGTCTTCAGAGAAGATGAGGATGTTGTCCAGGTAGACTATCACACAAACGTTGAGGAGATCCGTGAAGATTGAGTTTACAAACTGCTAGAATACTGCAGGGGCATTTGTCAGACCAAATGGCATGATGAGCCATTCAAATGATCCATAGCGTGTCCAGAATGAGATCTTCCATTCATTGTCCTCAGCAATGCAGACCAGATGGTACACATGCTGGAAATCAATCTTGGTGTAGACCTTGGTGCAGCTTGGAGCATCAAGAAGATTGGAGATGTGGGGAAGTGGATAGCAATCTTTCTTTGTGATCTTGTTGAGTCCTTGGAAGTTGACACAGAGGTGGAGGAAACCATCCTTCTTGCAGACAAAGAGGACCAGAGTGGCATGGGCAGAAGAGAATGGGCAGATAAACCTGTTTTTGAGATGTTTATTGAGAAACATCCAGAGAGCCTCAAGCTCAGAGGGGGAGAAGGAGTAGAGGGTGCCCAAGGGAGGGGAGGTACCTTCCTCTAGGTCAATCTTCAGATTGTGTTCATAATGTGGGGCAAGTGTGAATGCTTTGCTCTTGCTGAACACATCTGTGAAGTCATGGTAATCCAAAGGGATTCCAGATAGGTTGACCAGAGCTAGAGAAGGAACTGGATCAGTGGATGCTGACTGGAGTTTAGACTCCTGGGGGTGGATTTAGAGGCTGAACTGGGTGGAGCCCTGGAGTCGACAGGCAAGTGCAAAAGCAGGGGCGCTGACAAAGGAGATGGGTGGAGCCTTGTATCCAGAGAAACTTGGCAGGTTGGGTGTGACAGGGTCAGCCAGAGGAGGTGAATCCGGAGGCTGTGAAGGTAAGCTCGATTTTGCTAGCACAAACTGCTTAGATGGCCAGAACGATATATTGCTTGAAACCCAATCAATCAATGGATTGAAGCAGGTGAGCCAGTTGTGTCCCAGAACTAGTGAACAGGATCTGTCTAGCAGAGTGATGTATAATGTCATCAGAGTGATGTCACTGGTTTTAAAGCGGATGGTAAGGTTGATGGCTTGAGTGATGGTGGAGTTGGATGTCCTGTTGAAAAGTTGGAGTTGGAGTGGGGGTATGGAGTAGGTCACAAGATTGTGTTTATTAACAAATTTCATATCTATAAAACAATTGGAAGATCCAGAGTCTACAAGCATGGGAAATGGGGGAATATCCTGTTCATAGACACTGACAGAGGGAATAAGGGAGGGAGGATTGAAAAGAGTGGATGCATTGAGCTGAATCTCCTTTGGTGCACTAGTGGAGTCAACACAACCCCCAGACTGTGCAAAGTCCTGGAGGTCACACTCTATTTTTTTGCCTCCAAGGAGGTCTCTGGTTTGGCTTCCGGAGTTGCAGCCTTGGCTGCTTGACCCTTAGCAGCCTTGGAGGTTGACTTTGGACACTCCTTGGCCACAGAATATGTACAGCTTCAGATTGAAGTGTCTCTTTTGCTCAGCTGCAGTGAGCTTGCCATCCTTTCCTAGTTTGGCAGAAAGGTCAGGCTTGGGGGCAGCAGATGTGGTGGCAGACTTTCCCTTGGACTCCTTAGGACCACCAGAGTTGGAGCTGCTTCTGGATTGGTGGTTTCCAGAGCTGGATAATTTGTCAGATTTGGCAGAGGTGTTAGCAGATGGCTTTGCCTGGTGATTAACCTCAGACTTGTGCTCCCAATAGTGTGTGTCGATGGCCTGGGCAAGGGTCCAGAGTTCAGAGAGGGTAGGGAGCTTTCTAACATGAGAAATCTCATCTTTGATCTGGTCAGGGAGACTGTTGTAGAAATGATGCCAGAGGGCACCTTCTCCATAGCCTCAGACTTGCAAAGCAATGTGGTTGAACTCAATCACATACTTGTTCATGCATTGGGAGTCCTTCATAGACAGGTGGTCAAGTTGGTGTTTCGCATCACCAACAGGGTCATGAGGTCTGAAGTTTGTCTGTAACTCCAGGATGAATTCCCAGAAATTATCCATCCAGACTGGATGGAGATTCGGGTCCTCATTGAGGAGGAGGTCTAATTTGAACCAATCCAATGCCATCCCTTTCAGGTAGGATTGTGCAAATATTACTTTGGTGTGATCTATCTGAAAGGCCTTAGAATGGTCTTGGAAGTTCACACTGGACTAGGAAGGTCTGGAGTTTCCAGGGGTCAGTTCCATCAAACTGATCCACTTCTTGGACTTTGGTACAGGGGGTGCTATCAGCGGGGTGTCAACAAGAGAAGCAGGCAAGGCCATGGATAGCGTCAGTGAGGAGGGTGAGCGTGTCCCAAGGGACTTGCTTGTTCTCATCCTCATTCCCAGAGGCATCTTCCTTGTTATCACTGTCCTCAGGTCTGAGCTCAGGGAAGTCAGGGTCTTCATCAGAGGAGTCACTTCCAGGAAAACCTCCTAGGCTACCAGGACTGTTAGGTGGTGTGCAAGGAATATCTCGTTCTTGGGGTAGGTTGGACAATGATGATTTGTTGTCCTTAAGTTCAGTAATCCATGCATCCAGAGTTGGTGAATGCTGGAGGGCATGAGCCTGGGAAATGGATACTGGAGTATGGCGGGCAGAAAAACTGTGAAATTGGTCAACAATGATGGGACCTTGGCGACTGCTTGTGAATATGCTAGAATGTGCTAAGTGGCTTGAAACATGGGGATGGAGGTGGGTTTGCGCCAATAGCGCATGTTCTGGAATGTGTGATGTGAGTGGCCATGATAGATACAATTTAGGAGTTATAACAAGAGGGGGTTTGAATACACTGTTAGAACTGGGGTTTCCAGGAGGTAACTCCAGAACTCCAGAGTTCGAGCAGGACTTGGCTTCACTGTGTGTGGTGCACCCTTGTCACAACTCCGGGGGTGTCCTGTAATTTTGGAATGGACAGAAGAAGTTGGATTGACCCTGTTGCAAGCAATGAAGGTTGAGGATGATTCAGAAGAGAGTCTTGGAGACTCAAGGGGGTCAGAGTGAGCTTGGGAGATTGTCCAAGTCGATATTCAAACTGAAGTATCTACTACATATGTGAAGACTTATATATGGGAGTAGAATATAGGTCTTACTAATAATCTGGAGTGCAGGTGCTAAGTGTACCAGAGCTGTGCTCCTAAGCAGAGCACAGAGATGGAGGATGAACTGGGATGAAGCTAGTGGCTATGTACTGTAAGCAAAGAATGGAACATAATACTAAGAACAAGGAATACTAAATACACAGGGTCTGGAGTGTTAGGGATGTGGACTCGTCGAGAATGTACCAGATGTCACAGGAAAGGAATCTGGAGTTGGGTCCAGAGTTAAGTCCAGAGTTCCAGATTGATAGATATGACAATATTCCAGTTCACCATCTACCTCAACCAAAGGTGACAGAGGTTGGGTGTGGTTCAGAATTGTGTTTGGAATGGATGGTTCCAATTGGGAAACATAGAAAACTGGGTGGACAGACTTTATAGATTCCAGGAGGTGGAGGGTAAAGAAATGGGTTCCAGCCTTGGTGATGATCTCATATGGCCCTAAGTTCTTTTCAGATAACTTTTTAGATGGTTGTGTGAAGCATAAGTACTTTGCCTTGACAAAAACCAAATCACCAACTTTGAAGTCCAGTGTTGGAGTTTGCTTGGTGTCTGCCAGGCCTTGGTATCGCTTTTGGGCATAGGCCATTTCTTTTCAGAGGAAAGCATGGAGTGAGTTGAGGTCGATGGAGTACTCACATGCTTTGGCAGAGGTGAGGTCATGCTCAGGGTGGACCATGATGTTTGGGTGGTAGCCCTTGTTGACAAAGAATGGGAAAACACCTGTAGTGGCACTTGGAGAGTTATTGCATGCAAACTCTGTGAGGGGTAGGAGTTTGGACCAGTGGTCTTGCTGATAGTTACAATAGATCTAGAAGTACTGTTCCAGGATTTGATTCATTTGTTCATTCTGTCCATTGCCTTCTAGGTGATATCCAGAGGTGAAGTGGAGGTGAATGTTGAGGGCTTTACCAAGTGAGTGGAAGAAGTGAGATACAAATTTGGAACCTTAATCAGAGGTGATGTGGGAGGGGACTCCATGCTTGGAGAAGACATGGAGGAGAAACAGTATGGCCAATTCCAGAGACATGATTGTGTTATGCATCAGAATGAAAATGCATTGCTTGGAGAGGCAGTTGATGATGATGAGTATGGTAGTATATCTGGAGGAGGGTGGGAGCTGCTCAATGAAGTCCATGGAGATGGAGTTCCATGGTCTTTCTGGGATTGGGAGCTGCTTGAGTAGTCCATAGGGGTGGTGCCAAGGAACCTTTGGGTGTGCACAGGTGGTACAGGAGGAGATGTACTCCTTGACAAATGTTCTGATGCCAGGCCATGTGTATTCATGGCAGATCAGTTCCAGGGTTCAATTCTGACTGAAATGTCTGGAAAGTGGATGGTTGTGCTTGTACTGGAGAACTCAGAGATGGAGGTCTGTGGAGTCCAGAATGTATATCCAGTTGTTTAGATAGAGGAATCCATTGGAGTCAACTGACCATTGTGAGTCAGATTCAGGAGTGGACATGTGGATGGTGGCCAGAGGGTCAGATGGGAGAGCAGATAGGATGTTGCTGTGGATGGACTCAACATCAAGAAGGGTGCTAGCCTGGAGGATAGGGGCTGTGAGGTAAGTTGTCTAGAGGGACACAGTAAGCTGTTCTTGGGTGAAAATAGGTCAGAAGTTGTGTGGATTGATGCAAGTGTAGTCCTTATCCCTCTCTTTGGGGTAGACATCCTAGCGTCTAGTGAGGGAGTTGGGTTTCATGCCAAGGTGTCTAGGGCAGAAACATACCACCATGTTGAACTGGGAGAGAAACTCCAACCACTGGGCTTGCCAGCAGGTCAGGAGCTTGGAGGTGGCAAAATACTCAAGGTTCTTGTGGTCAGTGATAATGTTAACTGGAGTGCTGGATCCTTCAAGGTAATGTCTCCAAGTCCAGAAGGACTCAAATATCACCAGGAGTTCCTTGTCATGGGTGTCATAGTTAAGCTCCAGAGCAGATAGGGTCTGGGAGTAGAAGGTGACAGGCTGAATTTCCTTATCTGGACAACAGATGGAGAGAATACCAGCAATAGTGTAGTCAGATGTGTCAGTCTCTACTATTAGTGGAATGTCCAGAGTCCCATGTATGAGGATGGGAGCAGAGGTGAAGTGTTCTTGAGAGATTGAAAGATGGCAAGGCATGAGTCATTGAAGAGCCATGGAGTGCCCTTATGAGTGAGATGAGTGAGGGGCATGACAATATTGGAGTATTTAGCAATGAATCATTGATAGAAGTTCGTGAAACTGAGGAAAGATTGGATGTCCTAAACTTTCTGAGGTACTGGTCATTCCTGGATAGCCAAGACTTTGTCTTTGGTCATTGTCAGGCCAGAGGGAGAAAGCTGGTAGCTGAGATACTTGGTGGAGTTGGTATTCCATTTGCACTTCTCAGGTTTTGTGTAGAGGTCATGTTTCCAGAGGACTTCCCAGATATGCTCCTTGTGAAAGGCCTTGTCTTTGGAGAAGATTAGGATGTCATCCAGATAAACTATGACACAAATGTCAAGGAGATTAGCAAAGATTGAGTTGACAAGCTGCTGGAATGCCACAGGGGCATTCATCAGACTGAATGGTATAATAAGCCATTCAAAGGATTTATAACATGTCTGGAATGAGGTTTTCCATTCATCACCCTTGGCAATGTGGACCAGGTGGTATGCATGCTGGAGGTCAATCTTAGTGTAGACCTTGGCATGAATAGGAGTGTTAAGGAGGTCAGAGATGCATGGGAGCAGATAGTGATATTTCTTCATGATCTTGTTAAGTTCTCAGAAGTCGATGCAGAGGTGGAGGGATCCATCCTTCTTGTGGATGAAAAGAACCAGAGCAGCATGGGCAGAAGAGGACAGGCAGATAAACCCATTTTTGAGGTGCTTGTCAAGAAATGTCTGGAGAGCCTCAAGCTTGGAGGGAGAGAGAGAGTAGAGAGTGCCCAAGGGAGGGGAGGTACCTTCCTCCAGGTTGATCTTCAGATCATGTTCATGGTGTGGGGTGAGCATGGATGCTTTACTCTCACTGAATACATCTGTGAAGTCATGGTAATCCAAATAGGTCAACCAGAGCCAGAGAAGGGACCAGATCAACAGATGCTGACCAGAGTTTGGACTTCTGGGGGCAGATTTGCAGACTGAACTGGGTGAAGCCCTGAAGTTGATAGGCCAACATGAAAGTAGGGGTACTGACAAAGAAAATGGGTAGACCCATGCATTTGGAGAAACTTGGTGGATCTGGTGTGACAGAGTCAGCTGGAGGAGGTGAATCTGAATGCTGTAGAGGTGAGCTCAGGTTTTCAGGCATGGGATGCTTGGATGGCTAGAATTAAATACTGCTTGAAACCCAATCAATCAACATATTGAAGTGGGTGAGCCAGTTGTGTCCCAGAATCAAAGAGCAGAATCTGTCTAGTGAAGTGACATATAGCATTGTCAGAGTGATATTGCCAGTTTCAAAGTGGATAGTGAGGTTGATAGCTTAAGTGATAGTGGAGTTGGATGTTCTGTTGAAAAGTTAGAGTTGGAGTGGGGGTACAGAGGTTGAAAAATTGTGTTTATTAACAAATATTGTATCTATGAAACAGTTGGATGATCCAGACTCTATAAGCATGGGAACTGGAAGAATATTCTGATTGACAAGTCTGACAGAGGGAATGAGTGAACAAGGGTTGGAAAAAGCAGATGCATTAAGCTGGATCTCCTTTGGTGCACCAGTGGAGTCAACACAACCCCCAGACTGTGTGGATTTTTGAAGGTCACACTCTATTTTTTTGCCTCTGAGGAGGTCTCTGGTTTGGTTTCTGGAGTTGCAGCCTTGGCTGCTTGACCCTTAGCAGCCTTGAAAGTGGACTTCAGACATTTCTTGGCTATGTGACCATCTTGGTCACAGAACATGCAGCGCTTCAAGTCAAAGTGTCTCTTTCACTCAGCTGTGGTGAGCTTGCTGTCCTTTCCTAACTTGGTGGAAAGGTCAGGCTTGGGGGTGGTGGATGTGGTGGCAGACTTCCCCTTGGAGTCCTTAGACTTCTTAGGACCACTGGAGTTGGAGTTGCTTCTGGATTGGTGATTTCCTGAGCCAGATGACTTGTTAGATTTGGCAGAGGGATTGGTGGATGGCTTCACCTGGCAGTTCACTTCTGACTTGTGCTCCCAATAGTGTGTGTCGATGGCCTGGGTGAGTGTCCAGAGCTCGGAGAGGGTGGGGAGCTTTCTGACATAAGAAATCTTGTCTTTGATCCAGTCAGGAAGACTATTATAGAAATGATGCTGGAGGGCACCTTCTCTGTAACCTTGGACTTGTGAAGCAATGTGGTTGAACTCAACCACATACTTGTTGATACATTGGGAGTCCTTCATGGACAGGTAGTTGAGTTGGTATTTCACATCACTAACAGGGTCATGGGGTCCAAAATTGGTCTGCAACTCCAGGATGAATTTCCAGAAGTTGTCCATCTAAACAGGACAGAGATTTGGGTCCTCATCAAGGAGGAGGTCCAGTTCGAACCACTCCAATGCCATCCCTTTCAGATAGGATTGCACAAATGTTACTTTGGCATGATCCATCCAAAAGGCCTTAGGGTGGTCTTGGAAATTCAGTTCACAGTGGACTAGGAACTGGGGGTCAGTTTCATCAAACTGGTCTGGTTCTTGTACTTTGGTATAGGGTGTATTATTGGCAGGATATTGATAGGAGGAATGGGCAAGGCTGCAAATGGTGTCAGTGAGGAGGGCGAGCATGTCCCAGGGAACTTGCTTATTGTTTTCTTCATCTTCACTTCCTGGTATCTCTTTATCATTGCTGTTCTCAGGTTTGAGCTCAGGGAAGTCAGAGTCTTCATTGGAGAAGTCACCTCTAGGACCATCTGGACCATCTGGGCTTCTAGAACTGTTGAGTGGTATATGGAGAATATCTTGTTCTTGTGGTGGGTTGGACAATGGTGACTCATCATCCTTGAGTTCTGTGATTCATGCATCCAGAGTTGGTGAGTGCTGGAGAGCATGAGCCTGGGAAATGGATGCTGAAGTATGGTGAGCAGAGAAACTGTGGAATTGGTCAATGAGGGCAGGGCCTCAACAACTGCTTGTGAATATGCTAAGTGGATTGAAATGTGGGGAAGGAGGTGGGTTTGTGCCAACAGTGCATGTTTTGGAGCATATGATATGAGTAGCCATGGCGGGTAAATTGAGTTAAGGCTTATGACAAGAGGAGTTACAACAAAAATGAGTTTGAATATACTGTTAGGATCAGATTTCCAGGAGATAACTCCAGAAACTCCAGAGTTTGAGCAGGACTTGGCTTCACCATATGTGATGCACCCTTGTTACAACTCTGGGTGTGTCCTGTTATTTCAGAACATGGGTTGAAGGTCAGATTGACCTTGTTGCAAGTAACAAAGGTCAAGGATTATTCAGAGAAGATTCTTGGAGACTCAAGGGGATCAGAGTAAGCTTGGGAGACTATCCAAGTTGATATTCAAACTAAAGTATCTACAACAGAGTGCAAAGACTTATATACAGATGTGAAACATAGAGCTTTAGTAAGAGTCTGGAGGATGGATGCTAAGTATACCAGAGCACAGGAACAGGGGATGACTGAAGGCAGGACTAGTGGCTATGTACTATAAGTGAAGAATGGAATGTAACATGGGGAACAAGAGATACTAAGTACAGAGGGTCTGGAATGTCAAAAATGCAGACTCATCAAGAATGCACCAGAAGTCTAAGGAGGTAGGCCCAGAGTTGGGTCTGGAGTTGGATCCAAGGATCTGGAATGGCAGATATGACACATGTCCCTTCATAGGGCCTCAGGTGTTATCATAGCTACAAAGTCCAGGAAAATGCCTGGACTATAAAAGTGTTGTATCAAGATCTTGAATCCATCAGTTTGTTTCCCACTGTTCATCTCCTATCATCTGAATCCCCCTTCTCATTATTAGGATTTTCCTTGACACCATTTTCACTCATCATTGTCATTATTCAGGCCCTCATCCTTAACCCCTTGTTCATATCCAGCCCTCATCCTTGGCCAGGTTTTCCTCTCACCATTGTCAATCTCACCTATTATCATCAATTTCTGCTTTTCTTCATCAGTTTGTCTTTGTCTTTGTCAGTTCCATTCATCTTCAACCCCTATTGATCTCAATCCAGTCCTATCCATAGCCACATCTGTGCATAGCCAGTCCTCACTGTTGACCAGAATATTAGTTTCCTGTCTGGAACACCATCCAGATCCATCCTCCTCACTCTTGCTTACTGAGGTTAGTCATAGCTCTACATTCTTGATACTAACCCTCCATAGGACCCCTTGGGACAAGAATACTCAACCCCCTACACTATACCCCATACAACCCATCATTCTTACAGCACACCACATATGGTAAAGCCAAGTCCTGCTTGAACTCTGGAGTTCTGGAGTTACCTCCCAGAAATCTGGTCCTAACAGTATTCTGTTCACACTTCTTGGGTTTGGCATAGAATTCATGTTTGCAGAGTCTCCAAAGGACTTCCTGGACATGCTCCTTGTAGGAGGCTTTGTCTTCTGAGAAGATCAGGATATCATCCAGGTAAACTATCATGCAAACATCAAGGAGATTAGCAAATATCAAATTGATAAACTGCTGGAATGTCATGGGGGCATTTGTCAGACTGAATGGCATGATGAGCCATTTGAAGGATCCTTAGTGTGTTTGAAATGAGGTCTTCCATTCATTGCCCTCAGCAATGCAGACCAGATAGTACACATACCAGAGGTTAATCTTGGTATAGGCCTTGGCATGACTTGAAGCATCAAGGAGGTCAGAAATGTGGGGGAGTGGGTAACTATCTTTCTTTGTGATCTTGTTGAGTCCTTGGAAGTCAATGTAGAGGCAGAGGGATCTGTCCTTCTTGCAGACAAAGAGGACTGGAGTGGCATAGGCAGATGAAGATGGGCAGATAAACCCATTTTTGAGATGCTTATCAAGGAATGTCTGGAGAGCCTCAAGCTTGGAGAGAGAGAGAGGGAGTAGAGGGTGCCTGGTGGAGGGGAGGTACCTTCCTCCAGGTTGATCTTCAGATCATGTTCACAGTGTAGAGCAAGCATGGATACTTTGCTCTTACTGAACATATTCATGATCAGTAGTGGTGCAAGCGCCAGTCCCTGACTCCAACAGACAATAGTCTATAATCAGACTTATCATTGGATCAAGAAAAAAAAAGTATTTTGTGATTGAACCTGATGAAAAAAACAACTGTAATTTGATATGGACATAAAATGTCAAGGCTTATCATGCCCACTTTTCACAAGAAAATACACCAGACAGACATCAAACTACATCAACTTCCATGTTGTCACCCATGATCTTCTTAGAAGGGGATTTGCCAGAAGGACTGCCATCAGCCCTTCTTTTCCCATTGGGTTTAGCAGTCAGTTGCTAAGGTGAACCAACAATACTGTGTTTGTACAGTGAGGTGCAAAACCATTACAATGTTTGGTACTTTTGGAGTGTGTGTGATGTAGTATCTGAGGGTGTGGGGATTTTGCTTAGCTTTAGTGGGGGCGTGGGAACTACTAACCCTTGGCTACAAATGTTGTCCCTGAGTCATGTGACCATGTGTGAATGCTGTGGAGATATACCCATTTTAATTCACATATATCATTGTAACAGTTTTGTACCTTTTGATAATGGTAGTAGAATTCTTGGTAAACAGTAGGATAGTTGGTGTTTATTTGGCATACAAACAAATATACACATGTAAACATTATGTCTGAGTTTGAATTGGCTCTTACACTTCTTTCTTTTTCATATGTATGATCTCTCTCTTCTACTCAAAAGAACACCATTCTATCACTGTTACGATTTGTCACTATACTCTTTTTCCTTTCATTGGACTCGTCCCTCCTTGCTTAGTCCTCTTTATGCTAAGCTCGTAGTTCCTTTCTATCACATGACAGGTTTTTCTTCCATTTTCTAGAACATTCCTTACTTACTAAGTAAGCTTCTTTCGCCATTGGCTCGCTGACTCAATGATCAGTAAGCAATTATTCTCTCATGTTCTTTTCCTTTCCATACGATTACTCAGCTTCCCTTTGTCTTTGTATATAAACCCCAAGTAGCTCTCCTGTACTCCAGTTTAGACCTACTTGGTATACATTATCCTAAATTCCCCTCTTCGTGTGTCTCTGCTCTACACTTGAGTGAGCACTTTAGCTCTCCCCACGTCCCATCCCGATCACAAGGGATTGTCCCCAGTCTACCCGACCCTTTGGGAAGTCCCTCGTCTGGAATCCCCAGGACGAACCCTTGGTCTTGCCACTTGCAAGATACCCCCTTGTCTCTGTCCCTTAGGACCTTCACCAAGTTTGCGCTAGACCCTTCGGGATCAAGCATAACAATCACAGCTTGATGCTGGTCATTCTACTTGCTCTATTGCCTCTCCTACTGACCCCAGCATTGCTACTGTGTCCAGACTTCATTCCAAGGAGTGTTCCAACCTCCAAAAGTCTACTGGAGGCTGCCCATCAAAGCTCTCCCCCTCCAATATTCACCATCCATCTTCTTTCATCCCAGAAGGCAGAAAATGCAGTTCAAGTGACCAAAAATCTTTCATGGATCATCAATCAGCCTCTCCATCCAAGCATTACTCATCAATACCTTAAAAAAGCTGGAATGAAGGCTGTAGTCAAGATCAATTGACCTCTACTCTCTGCAAAACATCATAAAGCATGTTTGGACTTTGCCTATGCCCATAAAGATTGGACTCTGGAGGACTGAAAGAAGGTGATATGGTCTGTTGAGACCAAAATTAATCATCTAGGCTCAGATGGGCACAAATGGGCTTGGAAAAAATCAGGAGAAAGGCTGAATGATAGGCTAGTCCAGGAAACCTTGAAGTTTGGAGGAGGTTCTGTCATGGTATGGGGCTGTATGACTTGGGAGGGAGTTGGCTATGCCTGCAAGATTGATGGTAGGATAGATGGAGACCTTTACCTTCAAATATTGAAGGATGAATTGCTCAATACCCTAGAGCATCATACTCTCAATCCTCCTGACATTATCTTTTAGCAGGACAATGACCCCAAACATACTTGCAGGAAGGTCAAGGAGTGGCTGGAAGACCAGGAATTCAGGACTATGGTATGACCTGCACAATCTCCTGACTTGAACCCCATTGAGCATCTCTGGGGTTACCTCAAAAGAAGACTTGCAGGGTATGAAAACCCTCCTGGGGGGGTTGAGGAGTTATGGGCAAGGGTTGAGAAGGAGTGGTGGATATAGCATCTGGGGAGTGTCAGAAATTGATTGAAAGCATGCCTAGGAGGGTTGAGGCAGTGCTTAAGGCCAAAGGAGGTCATACCAAGTACTGATATTTGCCAAATACCCTACTTAATATGAAA
>JBBPTJ010000040.1:2249-14112 GCA_038094035.1 Pulveroboletus aff. ridleyi
CGGTTTACCGAACTCAGTTTCTTTCTTTACTGCTGCCTCGGGTTCGTGATCAATACCTGGCTTCGGTGAGCTGCCTGTCCCCACCTCTCCCCCGAGGCTCCGTACCATATCTGCTGCTTCATCGCCATCAAGACCAAGATCCGCGACTAGCTGCGCCAAGTCATCGTCTGTGACTCTTACACCCTGCAATCCAAAGCCTTCGATCTCCGTACTGATATCAAAATCGTTCCGTTTGTTCACTGGCTTCAGGGGGGTGTCGGGATCTTGAGGGAAAAATTTGGGCTTATGATGCTCCGGAGTCATCTGAGACACAGGGACCGCTCCCGGGACACCGACAGGTTTTGCGACCGGCGCGGGATGGTCCTCATCGACCTCTGCATTCCAGCTCTCCCGAAGTCGCAAAAAAATGTCTAGTTCGTCGTATTCGACGGCCTCTTCACTGTTGGCTGGAGATCAGCAGGATGGATGGCAGGCAAAAGAGGCGATGCCAACAATGCATCAAAATCCTGAGCACGATTATCAGTTGTCATGCGCGTCTAAATTGTAGTCTACGCACGCCTGGGTACCTGCCCCCGACGAGTATACCGGGTAGCTGTTGCTTATCTGCACCGGATTAGATCTGAGGCAGTTACTGTCGCACTCGACATCACGAACCAAGTGGGGCCTTTCTCTTCCACAAGCGTTTGGCACCTTCGTCTGAGGCCAAGTCGTAAGAAGTGAACGGGATCTTCTTGGTCTGCAGTATACGCAAGATATATTCTATGCAAAGGATCCGTGACTCTCGACCACAGTCCAGTGGTAAAGGCGACGCACGACTGACCTTGACGCTTTCGGAGGACAGGCTGGGAGGCGATTGTGGTGAGGAACACCTGGATCGGCGGTGAAGGCATGTCTGAATAATCAACCGACGCCGTGAGCAACTCGCCAAGCCACCAAGCCCATCTGTCCAACTACCGTTATCAATGACCTTATCCGTTCTAGTTGTCTGTCTGGGTAACATCTGTCGCTCTCCCATGGGGGAAGCAGTACTCAGACATGAAGCCGCAAAGCGGGGAATAGACATCAAGGTCGACAGTGCGGGTACTGGAGCATACCACGTTGGCGAGGATCCAGACTACAGGTATACCTTTGACGTCGACATCATGGATGCTCCTAATCAACTATCTGGCGCTGCAGGACCATTTTGACGTGCAAAAAGGTGAGATTTCCAGATCGCGACGAACTGCAGAACTCGGATTGACTGTGATCCAGCACGGTGTCCCGATCAACCACTCTGCACGCCAAGTGAAAGAAGCAGATTTCAGTAATTTTCAGTACATCCTCGCTGCAGACGATTCAAACTTTCGCAATTTGACCGCAAAGACACCGGGAGAAGGAACTGCGACCGTGTGTCTCTGGGGATCATACTTAGATAACAAGCCCATCTCAGACCCATACTATGGAGATATCGTGAGGTCTTTGTTTTAATTCAGGCCAAGGACTGATACCGTTCGATGTCATAGGTCGGATTCGAGCGATGTTTTGAACAATGCACAAAACTTTCCGGGGCTTTCCTCGACGAGGTTGTCAGCAAAAACTGACAATACTTGGACATCCATATCCAGCGTTCCTATAGCACAATGTAGAATACAACCATGTTCGACACAGCAATAACAGCATGTCAATTCAAAGTAGGCATGTTTACTGACGCACGACTACTTATGGCATCTTCAGCCCTCCAGAGGCTTGTAGTAGTCTGGTGTCGGATGTCAGCATCCCACGAAATACCACTTAACCAGGAACGTCAACCTTATTTTGTGTGTAGAAATTGATCCCACTATGTACACATTAGTTCATTACTTCTCACGTAATGGTCGAAGATGGAACTTTACCTCTTGCCATAGAATCCAATGTCGCCCAGGGCGCTCCCTTTGTTACCACTCCAAGCAAACATAGGAAGAGGGACTGGTATAGGCACATTAATGCCAATTTGGCCAACGTTCACTTCTGTCTCGAATTTACGCGCAGTTGCGCCGGACTGCGTAAAAATAACAGCACCGTTGCCGTAGGGGTTTGCGTTGATGATTTCAACAGCATCATCTAATGTGTCCACGGAGACAACGGTGAGTACAGGACCGAAAATCTCCTCACTCAAGAAATGTAAGACATAATGCGTTGAAAGAGAGTAAACAGTACTGACCGGTAGCATTGCATGGTGGTCGTAGCTTCAATAATGGTGGGGCCAACGAAATTGCCATTAGGGTAGCCCGGTACAGTGATTCCCCGCCCGTCCAGGTGAATACGTCCACCGTCTGCTGCAGAAGATATGAGCCTTTCCACACGATTCTTGGCGGATGGCGAGATAAGAGGACCGCTATGTAATAATTGGGTGTGAAACCGGATTTACCCAGTATAAAGACCGACGTACAAGTCTGCACCCCCTTCGAACCCTCCGTTGACTTCAAGCTTTCGAGCACGTTCAACCAGCTCAGAGAGCCAGGATCGCGTGGTTCCAACAAGGACGACTGAAACGTGTTCTTTCTAGTTCGGGTCGCCTAGCTTTTCCGAGACATACTCACCTACAGACACAGCCATGCATCTTTGCCCAGCAGCTGGTGGACACGATTCACTCGTCTGGAAACTATGATTAAAATGCCTTACCGCCGAAAGCTGCCCCTAAGATTGAGTTCAATGCAAGATTCCTATTTGCTATACAGGCTATCAGCAACGGTGCATTGTTCAGTCACACAGATTTACCATCGGGCATCAACACTGCATGATTTTTGGCGCCCATATTCGCCTAGACAGGTCAATTCAAATACTTCATCTGGTGGAAGAGTAAGCTTACCTGAACACGTTTGCCATTCCTACTGCCTCTGGTCAAAGTTTAGCTATGGCGCTGGGGCGGCTATGCTACGCAACAAGTCCTTTGACTTGCCTTTCATATATGTGGCGACCGGCGCGGTCACCACCAACAAAGCTGATCGCCTTTATGGCGGGATGGTCACAGACAGCATTGACAGTGGGAACTGTTCCATGCACTACGTTGACGACACCAGCAGGCAGACCTGCCACACGATCGTTAGTACCTTCTCATGATCGATGTAGTCCGGATTTGTGTTACCTGAACGTTCACAGAGTTCTGCAATGATCATGGCTGCACCAGGGTCACGTTCTGAAGGTTTGAGGATGAGGGTGTTTCCTGTAACGGCAGCCATTGGGATAGTCCACAAAGGGATCATACTAAGAGGGATGAACGGCGAAGCAAGCATCGAGTGAAACGACACTACGTACGCAGGGAAATTGAATGGAGCAATACTGTGATGAATAAATACGAACGCGCAGATGCCACGACTGATAACTCGGTACTGACCTCGCGCAAACACCCAGGGGTACTTTGCGAACCTCGGTGTCCATGTCCTTGCTCACTGTAGGAAATAAGTCAAGTTCACTTTAGGCAAATGTCAGCAACACCTTCTATTTTATCTCCAAGTAACGTCGAAGTGATCCCAATCGCAGTTTCAACCACCTGGAGGCCGCGAAGGACGTCGCCGTGTGCGTCTTTATATAAGTGTCCATCAAAAGTTGCTACTGACAGATACAAAGATGGATGGGCGTACCTGCCAGAGTCTTTCCCTGTTCCAAGACGATACTAGAGGCTAGAGCATCGGCATTTTGACGAATTTGATTTTGTAATCTAGCTGGACATGAGCTGGATGAGGACATGGACAGATGGAAGATGACGGACTCGATGGCGAAACGCTGGCGAGACATGACACTTTGTCTGCTCCAAGTCCTGAAGGCCTGGGAAGCTGCATCAACGGCTTGTTCAAACTCGGCCGAGGTGGTCTCGGGAACGCGAGTCAGCAATGTTTGTGTAGACTGGGGCAATGGAATGAATTAATAGGGATGAGAAAGTGACGGTGACGAACTGGATCGAGGACGTCATGCCACACGGTCGCCTTGCTCTCGACAAACTCTCCTCCAATGTAGTTCTTGGTGTTCCCACCCAATGCATGTGTGCCTTTCCACTCTGCAGACAGCTTCTCTGCCCTTGTATGCGCAGGTTGGCTCAAACCTGAGAGTGTCGCATATGCGCGACGGCATGCGATGGCGCGCGGGGCAAGAGTGCTCAAGGACATGGTGGCAAGAAGGAGGATGCTGAGAGTCGATCCGGCCGTAGTATCAGATCACGTGCAATGCCACTACGATCTGAGAGTAGGTATGGCTTCGATTCGACATCGCAGGCGGCGACGATGAACCCAAGTGCGAGTGCGAACGGCGCCCCCGCTAATCACTTTCCAGTCCAGAGCCATGCACTTCAAGTTCACCAGCAGGCCCAACACCGCGACCACTGGCCTCAGATGCTTCAGAATCAGCCCCAGCAGTTTCACTCGCCTGCTTGGCAGCAGTCACAGACGGTCCAGCTCCCGTCTGCTCCCACCTCGGTGGCCCAGATGCCGTCCCAGAGCTATCCAAACTCTCACCAGTACTACCAAAATCCTAATCCCCCCCCTTTCGACTTCTCCCTAGTCCCCCAACAACTCGTACAAGATTTTTTACGTTTGAGTACACCCGTCGGTTCTTCCCCAAATGACGACACCATTCTCGCCCAGGCGCTTCACGAAAGTAGACAGACTGGCAAGACGTATAGACAAGCTCTTGAAGGTCTTCATGGTGTAGGTTTTGCCCCTGCCACTCACTGTCCTATTCGACTTACATGCCTCGAGGTCAATAACCACGCTGCAAACCTCTGGAAAGACTACTACCTCGACCACCACGACCGTTTCGATGTCCTTGTATCCCATTTAGCTGAGCAGCCAAAAACTGTCAAGAAGCCAGTTGTGCCCCCACGTGTCAAGGGTGAAGGCACATCTCACCAAGTTGCGCGAAAGCGACATCTTTCTCCTCCCCCTTCCCCTCCGTTGCTCTCATCACCCCCACGTCAGTTCCCCCAGAAAAAGTCTCGCTCTTTAGCTCTTTTACAAACCTCGCGACGAAACCGTGTTACTCCCCAACTCATCACTCCTACGACCTCTGTACTGACTCGCCCCCTTAAACGCCCGAGGGCCACGTTTAATAGCCTCTCCGCACATTTGCCTTCTAATGATGTCCCGAATTTAATGCCGCCTCAAGTCCATATCCCCCTCCCAGACCCCCCTTCACGTTCCCCAACTCCTCCTACAATCATACAAGCTGGTACTAAAGGAAATAAATATACCAAGGAAGACCGTGCTTACTTCCTCAAGTTTCTTGTATGGCGATTGAAGCAAGATCCTTCGCTGACTAGGAGGCAGTTGTGTGAATTGCTTCATGAAAAGGTAGACAACAGCCACTTGTTTCTGCAGGCAACATTCCCTGACGAAGCAACTAGGTGCCCCATCATAGTGCCACTTCCTGGACTTCGCATTGGCACCAGCGTCACGATATTGCCGACAAAATCCTTACCGCTTACCACGGCAATCTCGGGGCTGATATAGGGGACGAGGAAGATCAGCAAAATGAAGAAGAAGAGGTGGAGGTGGAGGAGGAAATGGAAGACGACGAAGACGATGGTACTCCTTCTGAGGCAATGTCAACAAATGAAGTCTCACGTGGCCGGAAAAGCGCGCACCGTCCCGGAGGAACATTTTTAGACTTTGGTGACCCCAATGCCGATACAGAGGAGGACGAAGCTGATATGGGAGAACATGGCTCTCCGTTTACGAAGGGGGATTGGTGTACCCTCGCGCGATTCGTTGCCAAGAATCACTGGGATGAAATGTCGCCGAAGGAGCGATGGCAAACCTTTACTGAAACTGTACGTCATCGACCTCTCGATTATTCAATCAATTGTCCGCCTTTAGCTCATGATGGCTCAGTATGGGACCAAGCGATCCGGGAAGGCTTGGGCTGAATTCTACCGCAAAAACGAACTTGGTACGATCCCAATGTTTCATGATACCCGTTTCTTGCTCGCTAACCAACTCACCCTAGCGATCTTGAAATTATCCAAGAGGTACTCACCTGGATCCGGCAAAGATAATAAGGGTCGGCGTGGGCGTTTGTACCGGCGCAACAGACGGGAAGCTTCCCGTTCTTCGGACGAAGATCGGGAGACTAACGACGGGGAGGATTGATCTGGGCTGCAGCGTGGTCGTGATCCTGCGCCGTACACCAGTCACTCGTGTATTGTTACCTACACATTCCACTAAGCCATGTCCATGTCAAGCGTAATGGGCTTGTGCGGGGCTTGTTTGCAGATTCTTGCCGATGGCACGTGGCCGCTATAAGTAGTCGAGGCGTTGGCGGGCAGCTCGCGTCAACACTGGTCGTTACTTGCCAACAACCAGTTTCATCTCTCGTCTAACCTACAATCACTACCCACAGTCTAATTGAGAGTCGACGATCAGCCATGGATGAGGCATACGATGTAATTCAACCCCAAGATCTGACGCTGGTTCTTTCACGTTATTGACTGGCTATCCAGGTCATCGTTCTCGGCACAGGTTTAACAGAGTGTATCCTGTCGGGTCTCCTCTCAGTCGAGGGCAAGAAGGTCCTTCACATGGACAGAAATGACTATTACGGTGGCGATGGTGCCAGCTTGAACTTGACCCAGGCAAGTTACGCGCCAACATTGTCAATGTTGGCCACAGCCGCTCACGTACATTGACATCTAGCTCTACCGCAAGTTCAGGCCTGATCAGCCCCCACCAGCAGAACTCGGCCGTGATCGCGACTACGCCGTTGATCTGATACCTAAATTCATCATCGCCTCGGGAGAACTCACCAAGATTCTCGTCCATACCGACGTGACGCGCTATCTAGAGTTTAAACAGATCGCAGGGAGCTTTGTTTATCGGGATGGTAGAATATCCAAAGTCCCGAGTACTGAGATAGAAGCTGTCAAGAGTCCTCTGATGGGTCTCTTCGAGAAACGTCGTGCTAAGAAGTTCTTTGAATTCCTGCAAGGATGGAAGGACGACGATCCCGCGACCCATCAAGGTCGGTGCTCTAGCCTGATTGGTTACATCACTGAATCATTATCACGTCAGGCATCGACCTCGATGTGAACTCCATGGAAATGGTGTATGACAGCTTTAGTCTAGAACCTGGTACTAGAGACTTCATTGGTCATGCCATGGCTCTCTACCTTGATGACGAGTAAGTATTTGTGCGCAGATGATTACACTACCAGTGACACACTCCCTAGTTACATCACAAAACCTGCTCGTCCCACTTACGATCGGATCATCCTCTACACTTCTTCGATGGCTCGCTACGGCAAGTCACCATATATCTACCCATTGTACGGTCTTGGGGAGCTTCCCCAGTCTTTTGCGCGTCTATCCGCCATCTACGGCGGGACCTACATGCTTGATAAGCCAGTCCATGAGATCGTAACTGATCAGAGCGGCAAGTTTGTCGGCATTCGCAGTGGCGACGAGACCGTCAAAGCCAAGCAGGTCATTGGTGACCCTAGCTACTTTGGTGCTGGTAAAGAGGCCGAAGGCGGTAAATTACGCGTTGTGGAGGACGGCAGGGTCATTCGAGCTATCTGCATCTTGAAGCATCCAATCCCTGGCACAGAAGACAGCGACAGCGTCCAAATTATCATCCCCCAGAACCAAGTAAACAGACGAAACGGCATGTATTATGTGCTTGGTTCCTACATTCCGTGGCTCACGTTGCTATAGATATCTATATCGCTATGGTCTCATCAACGCACAACGTCTGCGCTAAGGGCGTGTATGTTGCCATCGTTAGCACTATTGTCGAGACGGATAAACCAGAACGCGAAATCGCCCCCGGGCTCCAGCTTCTTGGACCTATATTCGAGAAGTAGAGTTTTCGCTTTTGGAGTGGGACAGCGCTAAATATATCAATCCTCTCAGGTTTGTAACAATTACCCCACTCTACACGCCTGTGTCCTCCGGGGAGGCTGACAACATATTCATCACTCGTTCTTACGATGCAACTTCCCACTTTGAAACTGTCGTTGAGGATGTCCGAGATGTCTGGAGGCGCGTCACGGGCAAGGACCTAGTCCTCAAGAAACGGGAAGCGGAAGCGGAGAAGTAGTTGTTCAAACAGTAGACTATGCGTAATGCGTGCTACAACACGTTGTACCCTTGTGAGGTTGTTTCGACCTGAACCCTTCTGTGTTTTCTCTACGGTGCGGTCAGCGAAAGCTATCAGAAAATGCGTCCATATTAAATTCTGGAACTTGAACATCGTGTTTTGCTGATCTTATCAAGCTTCCTAGCCCGGCTTTCCGAGCGGCAAGATCACTTTCCACCCTGATCGTCTCCTGCACCGTACCATGCGGAGCGGATCGCCTCTCTGATAGAGTCTCCTCGACATCCATGTCGATCAAGATAGAGAATCTTCTGCGTGAGAATGGACTGTCAGTTAGAGTCCGATGTGACGTGATTGGGGTCGGTGGCGTCTGTGTTTGAGCTGCAGCTTCCCGCGCGGCCATTGTTGGTCGCTCGAAGGACCATGAACGAACAAGGTGAAGTGCCAGAGCATGGCAACCTATGCGAGGACAAGCTGGGTCATGCAACCCGACAATACATAAATAATACCTACCCATGCGACAGAAGACTCGCGCAACTTGTAGAATAAAGTTAAACTCTCTTCTTCCAGAGATCTCGCTAGTTCCCGCCGCAGTTTGTAGCGTCTTGGAACGCAGTTGAGAGAACAAGAGAGCAAGACTTGGGTCATCAAAGTGTGGTTCGCCAATCCCAAAGTTTCGCATTTCAAGAGAGTCAGCCAGATCCCGCAAGGGTGTCTAAGGAGTGTAAGACGACTGCAAGAATAATTAGAGTTCGTGACTGACCAGGAGGATCCTCACAGACAGATCTCTGCGTCGCAGCAGCCAGAACGCCCAACTTCCCAGCCACCTATTCCCCTCGCGAAGGGCAATCGGCAATACAGTGTTGTTCAAAATATCGCGCAAAACTTGCCCGTCATCACCTTCAACCACACGCGCAAGGGCTACAGCGAGTTGGAAGTCAGAAAGTTGTTTTAGACACACGTTTACAGCGCCTTCTAAGCTGCCTCCGAGAAGGAAGAAGGCGGCTGCATACTCTGGACCCGAGTTGTTAGTAAAACCTCACAACAAGATATACCTACCAACCGAATCGCTGCTTGCTCAACAGAGCGTAAGCATTTTTTAGGGCCGCTGTCTTCCAGCGCAGCTGTGTGAAGTCGTTTGCTAAGAACTTAAGCATTGCTGACTGCTCCTTGTGCCACGCTGCCTGACGCCATAGGCCATGCACCAATTTCACTTTTCCTAGTGCAAAATAGAAGAGCGAGCATGCGGTAGGGTCCCGATTACCGCCTGCCATATATTCATTTCGAGCAATAATTTCCATATGTGATTTCTGGCAACCGTTATAATAGTGCACTAGCGATCAGACGGGAATCTCACCATCGTGTCAACTGAGGTCAACCAAATAAATACGCCGAGTGCCCGCGCGTCCGACCAAAGCATCTTCCCATTGCAAGCCGCGGTGGAGGTGTTCAACAGGAGGTCTTGGCTTTCGCTGTGGAATGCCCAGACCATGTCTCTGTATCGAAGACGTTCCCTCCAGCCCGTTTGACGAGGAATGCCACCATATGAACGAGGACTTCCGGGGTCTGATTCAATTCGACGGTTCAAGATGTAGAATGAACGCATGGAAAGCACATAACGGAGTCCATTGGCATCCAGTGCTCGCCGCTGCTCGTCAATCTTTGTGGTAAAGAAAGGAGGGTTAACAGAGGCCGTGTCGTGACCCAGGCCCATGCGCCCACCTCTAACGTTGTTTGTATGAGAACTATAAGGTGTGCATGCTCATTAGGCGAAAGATGAGGAAGTGGGTGGACTTCCAGCTGCTCTAGAAGGGACTCTACCAGGGATCTAGAAAAAACCTCATCCAAGCTGTGGCTGGGGTGAAGACTCAGTTAAAAGGAGCCAGACGACGTGCTTACGGATCTGACTGTTCTGGAGATCCAAAAAATAAGCCAGGATATCTGGCGAGTCTCTTGGTCTTGAGGGAAGTAATATAAAGACATTATCGTACGCGACGATGGACAGGCTCACGGAGGGTGATTGGTCCTCCTGCAGGTAATCTTCGACGGCAAACGGCTGCCAGCAAAAAATTCTCCCTCCCTTCAAGGCTTGCCCAAGGGAGATGATGATTCGCTTGACCAATGATATCTTCCCTGCACTCAAGATGAATGATCAATGCAGCGAGTAGCAGTCAAAAGTCTATACCCCATAGAAGACATTGTAACAACATTTGAGGATGATAATCAGGGAGAGGACCATTGATCCTGGCAACATGCACGAATAAGCTTTCAGTTGTAAATCCGGGACTGTAGGACTGAGTCTGGCCATAGAGAAACATATGATGTCCAACTCCAACTAGCAAAGTGCCATTAGCGAGCCAGATTGAATCACTGATCGCGCAGGGGATGTATCTGGTGGCGGACAGTTAAAATATATCCATGCTGACGCAGGGAAAGCCAAACCTCCCAACCTCAATCTTGAAGCACATGGTCCAGGCAGGATCATCACCAAAATAGGTTTTGCGTTGTTGACATAAGAGCTCAATGTGGTGGGCAAACCCAACGGCAAGTATAGACTGATTGTCCGGAGTCGAAGTCCAATCGAGGTCATAGATAGGTTCAGATGCACTTCGTACCAAAATGAAGATGTGACCAGAAGGGTGAGAAAACGCACTCACCTGAAGATCCTTTGATATTCGAGACCGGAAGCGAATTCTGACTCGTTAGAATCCCAGATGGTCAGCTCCTGCCCGTCGGGGTGGCCAGAAACTGATGGTGTCAGATGAACAAAACAATATGCTGGACTACGAAGGCAACGGTACCTAGCACAGACTTTTTCGCTGAGCTGCAACTTGCCATTCTGAACCCACTTCTACCGGTTCTCACTCTTCCTGTGCGCCGCCATCCCGGATTTTTTCCGTGCTCAAAGGTCCAAAAGCATAGTTCCCCATTGCCCGAAACGCTTAGTAAGTTATCGTGCTCGTCGAGAGTCGAAGTCTTACTCCAAGCCATGGGGTCGACTGCGATCAAGAGTTTCGGTGCTTGAAAGAGCGGGAGGCGACTGGAGGAATGGAGCACAAGTGTTGGATGGGGGCAACCAGATATATGAATGTGGAAAGTGGATTTGTCTTCTGTCAGAGCGACTATAGATTCATGCTCGCCACTTGACGGTGTTGAGAAGAGGTATGAGACGTGCGGAAGTCGGAGAGCAGATGGAGGAGTCGAATGCAACGTCAACATGGCATTATCACTTGAGTAGGTAGCAACGAGTTTTCCTGCCATCAGAAACCCTGAGAATTGATAATACCTTGGTAATAAACCACACGCACCGCCATCTAAGACCACAACCTGGTCTGCAGAGGGCCACGAATTAATGCGGGCAAGGTTATGCCCTCCATCCGTCTCCATCCATGTCTCACCGCCGTCAGCACGCACAACTGCGACCCCTCGCCCTGCGGGCGTCCTAACGAAACGCAAAATCTTACTTTCTTCCAAAGGCATCCGCTGTGGTCCAGCCGCAGCCAATTGGAGGCTGTCGGCTCGCCCATTGAGTAAAGTAATTGCAGAGACGTTGTATGTGCGCAGTGGTGGTGAGGTCATCAAAGTCAGGCTAGCGCTCTTACCACGAGGTAACAGATAGAGATTCAGAGGAGGCGGAAACAGAGTCCCTGGGAGCGAATGCGAGATGGTGAATTGCCTCAACAGCGTTGGTGGCTTGCGGTCAATATTCTGGAATCTGGTCAGATGTGTCCCTTGCACACCCTCGTGGAACACTTACCGCCACGGCGCTCAATAGTAGAGATCCATCCGCGAGAACTCGTAAGAACAAATCCCAATCCTCCTC
>JBBPTJ010000041.1:0-32435 GCA_038094035.1 Pulveroboletus aff. ridleyi
ACAAATGGAAAGTGGAGGGGCAGAAAGATGTATTAAAACTCTAGGGACACACTTTTATAGTCCAGGGCATTCCCTAGGACTTACAAAGGTGAAGTAACAAAGGTAGCTAAAGACCCAAGCAAATTGGCATGTATCTGGGATCAATCCAGACTGGATCCAGGTCAGAAAACATCGATCCGGGACCGGATTAAGCTAATCCGGACTGGATAAATCAAACCTGACAACCAAAACCTACCTGGATGGACATAGAACATCGTGGACTGGAGAAATCGGGTATTTGCACAACAGGAGACTTCCATCTCCTACATCCGCAGGGAACTTGAATGCTGACTGTCCCTAGTCAGCCATGTGATGGTAGGAGAGGTGTGGTATGGCCAACAGCTGATGATGATGTGGTGGCAAGGGAGCAACGTGGCACATGACAGAATGTCTGATGCAGCATGAAGTGCGAATGGCAGCCAAGTGGTATGGTGGCACAGATGTGGGTGCAAGACATGGTGGTAGCGGCAATGGTCCGGATGAGGCATAAACATGAGAAGATGGCAGCTGGGGTGTCATATGTCTGATGGTGATGGTAGTCATGGTTTAGCTCGCAGGAACAATGATAGCACTGGTATGAATGATGCGGTGGATATGAAGTGCCGGTGATGATGATGGTGACTATGTGCTTGCGAGAAGCGATGATGGTGCGACGTAAGTCAATTTCTGGCTGACAAGTGCATGTTCGAAACAATGAGACAAATGGAAGAAACCTGAGAGGGCGGCGGCGATGCACAATCTGGATCTGAGTCCCTGCCCATTCGTGTCCAAGTCCGATCTGGTGTGGCTATGTGATGCAAAAATGAAAGACAAGTAAGTAAAAAGAGAAGATATGAAATGAAACGAATAAAAATAAAATACAGGTGTGGGGTACTGCCCAACTTGTCTTCATCGATCGACTTGCTGCATCTATGCCTGCTCAGATCCTAATTGGGCGGATACCGGATTGAAACCAGGTTGAAAGAACGAACTACCAGGTAAAGTGCACTGGTCTCAAGGTGTGATTGAAAATGAATATCTAAATAGTGTGAATATGAGACAGAGAGGATGAAATGATATATGAATGTATTTGTTTTGTTTTCGACGAAGGAATGTGGTGACTGACTAAAGCAATCATATGAGAGTCTGTTGTTTTCTTTAGCGATATGTGTGAGATGATGACGCTGGATGAAAACCAGGATGAAATTGATTGACACTGGACTAAACCCAGGATGGAATGGATATGTAGTGGGTTGATACGAAAAATGATATTGCAGACTTCCAACCCAACTTGGCCTCTTTGATCTACTTCTTCCATCAATGTCTGTGGCGAGACCAACCAAACCAGACGAGACCAGATTGATGACACATGGGTTCCGGGTAGTCAATATGATCTGGAATAAAGATGAAAAATGATGTACAAATAATGGAAGTGAACACGATAAAAACGCAAAAATGAAACGACAAAGAACAGGGGCGGAACAGATAGTGAGTACCTCCCCCCGGGGAACTATGAATGATGACCTCCGGGTCATGATGATCTGGGGTGGGGGAAGTGCTGCCAAACAAAGAAAAACAAGGAAAAAGGTTGGGGGGCCAGATAGGCGGCTTCAACTCAAAAGGGGCAAAAGATGCCTGGCAGAGAGATGACGAAATAAAAGAAGAAAGGAAGGGACTGGATTGACCAACTGGATGGTGACGAAAAATGTCCTGCTGCGAGGCAGGCGAAATAGAATCACCCATGATGGGTGGTGGGAGTGATGGATGTGGGACTAAGACGGAGGGGGAGAGGTTAGCAAACACAGGCAATAGAGGAGAAGAAAGGTCCAGCATGGCGAACCCAGATGATGGAGGGTCATCTGACATGGTGAATGACAAGATGGGTAGGGGTAATGGCCTGGATGCAACTGCTGACAAGGATAAGAACAAGGAACTGTTAGTAAAAATGGAAAAGGAGGGAATCACAATGATATCTGACACGGCAGATTTGAGTGATGGAGAGGGATCTGACACGGTGGAGAATGAGACAAGTTGGGGCAATGGCCTGGATATGGACGATGATGATGACGATGATGGAAATGACAGAGGTGACGAGCCAGATACGACTGGTAATGATGATAAAGGAATGTTAGCCAGAATGGATGCCGAAGAAAAAGAAATGGAATCCGCTACGGCAGCCTGCTTGAATACTGAGACGACAGGTGGTGGTGATGCTGTGACTGCACGACGTTCCTGGAAAGTCTGTAATACCCCTGCCAAATACTCCCTGTATGCTATCTGCTCAGGGTCCTCTAGACGAACTGAGCAGCATTCTCATTCAACTGGGCTGAATACTTCTGAGTTGACATCCATGATGGCATCTCTAGCTGGGATGGATACTGACAGAACTGGGCATGATATACATGGTGGCTGTGCAACTGGATGTGATGGGCGACATGACTGGATTCTGGATGGCAACAGAGGAGGAGAGAAGCGAGGCATGGCAATCTGCTGTGAATGTGATGTGGGCGATGATGGTGCATGGGCTGGTAGCTGAACAGCTGAAGGGCATGGCATAGATGGCATTGAAGGCTGAACACTGATGACAGAGGGTAAAGGTGAATCCAGGTACAATGCCCGACTCGAGACCAGGGGTGATGCATACAGATGTGCAACGACTGATTGTGGTGGTGAATGAGGGCGTGATACCAGACTCGGGATAATCAATGAGGTGAACTGATGGATGGCGACGGATGCTAGTACCAGTACCAGATATGGATGTGGCGCTGGTATAGGGATGACAGATGGGGCAGGCAGCACACTGGTGGTCGGAAATGATGACAAAAATGGTGTTGTGCCAGTCTGGGGTCCTGACAAAATGAATGTAGCTGCTTCCAGGATGTCTGGCAGCGGATAAACAGAGTCTGGGTGTATGTCTGACCTAATGACTTCCAGGTGCTGTCGGACCCGGACCTCAAGATCCTGCAGAAGTCCGGATATGAACAGTGCATCACGGTCTAGCTCAGACAGGCAATGGCTGGACACGAGTGAATGAGTGATCTAGATAAATTGTTGATGATATGCCCCAATATCCTCAAGGCATTGCATGGCCCTCGATCTAGACTCCTGTACAATGGAAAGAAGGTCAGCTCGACTATAGTTACTCAGACCTTTGCATCCCGGATAATGCTTCTTGACTTCTGTAATGAAGGCGTCCCAATCTGGAACCAGATTCAATGCTTCTGGGAGGAATTCCCAGAACTCTGCGTCGTCGAGGTCGGCATAGTAGATGGCGAGCTTGATCTTCTGCACATGGTCATATCCGAGGGCGTTTCCGAGTGCAGAAATGTTGTAAAGGAAGCCAGGTAGCTGTCGTGGTCTGCTTGCATCGAATCGAGGGGCTTCAGGAGTGTCCCAGCAGGGTTGGATGAAGGTAGTCGGCATGCTGACATAATGTGCTGAGAGTGTGTAATGGAGGAATGATGTAGGTGCTCCAAATGCAGAATGACAGGATGTGTGGTAATGAACCAGAAAAGGAATCAATGGTGGCAAAATGAATGATGATGGAATGGCAAATGAGTGAACTAGGGGCAAATGAGAAGTGACAGGGATGGGATAAATGAAGGACTGGAAAAAAGGGTTGATTCGAAAAAATATGGAGGAGGGCTATGCTATGAACAGTCCCTCGGGCTCTGTGTTCCACTGTACTACACCCTCCCTCGTGGTGAGCTCCAGTTGTAAAACACCAATCCTATCTGGAGAGGATAAGGACTAGAAAAAGAAAGGGTGCGAGTATAGGACTCGACCCAAGGGAGGGGGACAGGAAAGACAGGCTGAAGTGAGTAGAGGACCTAGGCAGCTCCCTTCTCAGACTGACAGAAAAGTGGAGGGAAAGAAAGATGCAGAAAGATGTATTAAAACTCTAGGGACACACTTTTATAGTTCAGGGCATTCCCTAGGACTTACAAAGGTGAAGTAACAAAGGTAGCTAAAGACCTGAGCAAATTGGCATGTATCTAGGATCAATCTGGACCGGATCCAGGTCGGAAAACATCGATCTGGGACCGGATTAAGCTAATCCAGACCGGATGAAACCTGACAACCAAAACCTACCTGGATGGACACAGAACATCATGGACTGGAGAAATTGGGTATTTGCACAACAGGAGACTTCCATCTCCTACAACGTGAGAACTGGCTCCCTATCTAGACAATGCCTGTGACATGGTTAATGTCTTCCATCACTCATTGCCCTCTGCTCCCTGTCCCCTCTGAAACATAATGGTGGTGGAAATAAACCGCCTTTTTTTCTACCTATGGCCCTGAAGCTGGTACTCCATTTGCAACAACTCATCTGGAACTTAAGTCGTAGCAAAGGGGGGTAATGTTATGAACCACTTCAGTACCTCTCTTTCTCGGTCACATGACTCATCACATGGCCAGGGTCCAGACCATGACATCATATGATGTTATACCTCATGGCTGGCATACCCTATTAATCTCCATCATCCCTGGTGGGAACTATCTCACATTCATATACTTTAGCTAGCCATGTATAGTAGTTCATCCCATGGACCCTATGGTCTGTGCATGTCTCTTTATAGTATATAAAACCAAGTATCTCAGCTGGTGTCCCCAGCTTTGACCACTTGTTATCCTCGCTCTTTAGCTTGGGTGATTACATGAGCTTGAGCTCTTCTTCTTGTCTATTCCCTTGCCAGGCTTGATAATAGCCTGTGAAGCCAAGGCCAGTGATGTGTGCTCCCAGAAGTTCACAACAACCAGATCTGGGCACACACTCAAGACCACACATCACACACTGCAAGCATGCACACCCCTTGCCTGTCCTGGAACCCTGAGTGGATTTTATATCCTGGGCATGCCTTAGGATCAGCCACAAGCATTCCAGTCCCTTGCCACTCACTCATCTACACGCCTCCTCTTTCTCCTGGTGCTTTACCTCTGCAGCCCATCACATCTCCCTCTCAGCCTCCTGGTGAAGGCATTCCTCAGCCAGCCTCTTCTCCTGCATCTGGCGGCACTGCTCAGTGAACTTGGCAACCATCAGGTCATCCCCATTGACAAGTTGCTTGTCTGTCCAGTCCTGGACATTGGGATATTCCTCGAACATGGTGGTAGTGGTTTAAGGTCAAGAATGGTAGGATATGCAGCTTTTATGAAGTTGTTCAAGCTCCATCCAGACTCCACTCTTCTGTTTCAAATTTCCCCATACTAATGGCCTTCACCTACATATGTTCTACTTCCATATATAAGTCTCCACATTTGTAGTAGATACTTGAGTTTGAATATTGACTTGGACAGTCTCCCAAGCTCAATCTGACCCCCTTGGGTCTCCAAGACTCTCTTCTGAATCATCCTTGACCTTCATTGCTTGCAATAGGGTCAATCTGACTTCTTCTGTCCATTCTGAAATTACAGGACACTCCCAGAGTTGTGACAAGGGTGTATCACATATAGTGAAGCCAAGTCCTGCTCGAACTCCAGAATTCTGGAGTTACCTCTTGAAGACCCCAACCCTAACACAAGTAAACCTTGCAACTGCTTGAGGTGCAGCTATAAATTGAATAGGAAGATATAGAAAAAAAGAAAAGGGTAAAAATATATAATATTATGGCCAGCCCAGGCTTTTACCTTGAGGCTGGCAGCTAGCATGTGCTAGTAATGGCAATGGAGGAGGTGCAATGTGTCATGGTGGCATCATATGCACTTAATTGCCTTTTTTAGAGAATTCATTAGAGTTGAATGTAATGGTCTGCAATTCCCATCTCCTGCTTGGTCCATGGCTCACTATAAATGATACTTTGGAGATACCAGGCAGATATTTCAAGTTTTAAAGGTATGTTTAATGTTCCAGCTAACATAGCAGGCATAGCAGGTTGATTATAATATTTAGTAAACCATTCAGTGCACTCAGAATATCTCTCTGTGACCAAGATTGAACACTGCTGGTCCTGTCAATAATGGATTAGATGAAAAACATTGAAAATTCCTTGGGTTCTGGCTGGCCTGATGATGTACTTGTTATAACAGAGTCAGAACACTGAAGCCAAGCAACTGAAGGCCTGCTGTAAGGCCTCATGAAAGGATGAGAGCAGAGAAGTGCACTTATTATCCAAGGTTTTAACCCAAGGAACAAGTGGCCAAAGCTGGGAGTACCAGCAATGGGTGCACCCTTTATATATGTCTACCTACTGTGCACAGACCATGCCATGTGTTACATGCATGTATAAATAAGGTGTGAATTAGTACTGTATTAGGATGTGATATCTCATGAGTATGAGAGGGTTCTGTTGAAGAGGTGCAGTGATTAAAAGGGGGCAATAGCCATGAGGCATGATGTCATAGGTCTAGGCCCAAGTCATGTGACCAGTCACATGACTAGAAGTGTGAGAAGGAAAAGTGAAAAATAATTAGGTCACTGATATAACAGTACTAGCCATCTTGAGCAGCCATGCACCCTTAGTAATCAGGTAACAGGAGCACATATTATTGGTTATCTTGCTTATGGACTCAGACTCACTCATGGACTTGACCCTAGACCTGATGGACATTGTTGACAAGACATGACCTCATGCAAGCAATACATAGGGAATCTGAGTCTAGTTACCCTTGGTCATCTTGCTCATGGGCTTGACCCCAGATCTGATGGATATTGTTGACAAGGCATGACCTCATGTGGGCAATGTGCAGGGAGTCTGAGTCTGGTTACCCTCAGTTATCTTGCTCATAGACTTAACCCTGGACCTGATGAATATTGTTGACAAGATATGACCTCATGTGGGCAATGTGCAGGGAGTCTGAGTCTGGCCACTCTTGCTCATCTTGCTCATGGACTTAATCCCAGACTTGATGGACATCATTGACAAGGCATAACCTCCCATGGGCGATACACAGAGAGTCTGAGTCTGGTCACCCTCAGTCATCTTGCTTACAGACTTGACCCTGGACCTGATAGACATTGTTGACAAGGCTGGATCTCATATGGACAATACACAGGTATACAAATACCCTGCCATTTGGTAGGGAAGTAAGCACTGTATTTGTTTATGCAGTAGCAGCAAGAAGAATGTGATCACAGTGAAAGATATCCATAGCTGGCTCAATGACTTCTATGTTTGTGACATCACACTTTGCATTTGACTCTCTTGTTTACCATGCTAACAGCAAGCTCTTAATATATTTTTCATGGACATTTTTGGCATACCATTTGTCCCTTCAACATTTTATATAAATCAAAAACTCTGGGAGGACCAAACAAATCACAGCATAAAGGACCAATGTATCAATTATGGTTAGTCAGATCATGGGAGATGGGTGGTATTCATTGGAAAATTAAGTCTACAATAGTTTGATTTTGTCTTAGAGGTAGCACAATTTTAACTTTGTATTTGTAGCTCAGTACTGTATAGTAGTGCTATCACCTGTGACTGGGTGGCAGTGCTAATGTTCTTGTGTATTTGGCTCAGGCATGTGCTTGGACAGTTCAGATAGTTTAGACACAGGCAGACATTTAGACATTTGGAAAATCCAACTCACATGCTTTTTGTCTTCATCCTATGCTTCTTAAGTCACATGATAAGTCCAGACTCTGATATTATATCAATGACATGATGTCTCCTAGAACTTATGTGTAGAGTATCTCAGATTCTCCAATTGGATCTCCTTGGCATTTCTGCTATTTCCTAGATTTTCCAGATCCCAATCTAATATCCTCTCTGTATCCTTTATACATAATTTATCTCCATAGATCTAGATCCAGATCTCAAGATTTGTCTCACAGCTGTTTTGCACATTTCATCTCCATCTATACTTCCATTCCTTTCCACAGTTACCTTCCTACAGTTATTACTATATCTTATGTAGCATATTACCATATATAGTAGTATAGATCCTGGTCCATGCATGGACCCAGATAATATACATATAAGACCAGTAGCCTAAAGCCAGGAACTTTAGCTTTAGCCACTTGTTAGATTGGCTCTTCTCTGACTGCTAGGGGTCTGGTCCTGGCCAGTGTTGTCATATTCACTATTCTGGATCCTCGAATCCAACTCCAGATCCAACTCTGGATCTATTTCCTTGGACTTCCAGTGCATTCTTGATAAGCCTGTGTTATATCCATCAATCTGGAACTCTGGACTCAACTCCAGATCCAGCTCTGGACTTCTTTCCTGTGATTTCCAGTGTGTTCTCAATAAGTCCACATCCCTGACACTTCAGATACTCTGTATTTAGTGTTGCTTGTTCTTATTGTTATGTTCCATTTCTCGTTTATAGTACATAGTCACTAGCTTCACTCCAGTTCACCCTTTGTCCCTGTTTTTGCTTATGAGCACAGCTCCAGTACACTTAGCATCTGGCCCTCTGGACTCTGACTAACACACATGTTTTGCATCCATATATAAGTTTCTGCACTTCTATTATAGGTACCTCAGTTTGAATATCATCATAAACTCTCCAGTCTCTGACCATCTGACCTCCTTGAGTCTCTGGACTCTCATCTGACTTATTCTTGACCTTCGTTGCTTGCAACAAGGTCAACTCTGACCCTAACTCACCTTTTGAAATTACAGGACATCCCAGACTTGTGACAAGGGCACATCACATAAGGTGAAGCCAAGTCTTGTCCGAACTCCAGACATCCTGGAGTTACCTTCTGGAGATCTAGTTTTAATAGCCTGCAACACTAACAATTTGGATACTCTGTACTTAGTTTCTCTTGTTCTCTATGTTACATTCCATTCTTCACAGCCACTAGTCTCACCTTCAGTCACTCTCCATTCCTGTGCTTCACTTAGGAGCACAGCTCTGGTACACCTAGTATCCATCCTTCGGACTCTTACTCTTACTAAGATCTATGTTTCACATTCATATATAAGTCTCCACACTCTGTTGTAGATACTTCAGTTTAAATATTGACTTTGATAGTTTCCCAAGCTCACTCCAACCTCCTTGAGTCCTAGACTCTCCTCTAAATCATTCTTGACCATTGTTGCTTGCAACAAGGTCAATCTGACCCTCAATCCATGTTCCAAAATAACAGGACACACCTGGAGTTGTGACAAGGGCACACCACATATGATGAAGTCAAGTTCTGCTTGAACTCAGGAGTTTCTGAAGTTACCTCCCAGAGATCCAGTCCTAACAAGTATCCCTTATCCCTCATAAAGGCTTTACTACAGCAGCTCCCACTGGTCCTGGATATGGACTGTCCCCTCTTTTCTACCAGGTAGCTTCATTATCAGCTTTCCCTCTTTTGGTCTCTGATGGTTATCTAGCCAATGGTTGATGGTAGGTTTCTATGATCTGACTTACTGATCATAACACATTCTCTCTATTTCTTTCATCTGGACCCTGGGTCTCCACCTTCTCCTACTCCTGCTCCCATTCCCTTGCCCTTACCTTTACTATCTCCCTTCAGAGATTCCTTAACTTTGCCTATATGAGTGACAGGCTTCTGGTGATAAACCCTGGGAAGCTTATTGCATTGGTCAGGACACCTATAAGAGTACCAGGTGTAGGATAGGAGGGGGGCAGAACTACCACCCCCATCCAGGCCTTCTTGTAAGATACCAGGTTCTCTTCATTCTCCTCTTTCTCATTCACATCTTTCTTGTCCTCCATATCTTCATCCTGCTTGCACATCATGTGTGTATGGGTGTACACATAATATGACCACCCTTTCAACCCCTGTTATGGGGGCTTGTACTCCTCTTTTTTCCATGTGCACCATGTGCATGGCTTTCACCCCATGGTCATAGCCTTGCCTTTTCACTTCAGGACCTGATGCAATGATGATGAGCTGGCCTTTTCCCCCTCTTTCTTGCTAGGAAATTTAATGGCCTTCTCCTATGGAGTTCTGTTAGCTTGGTCTGATGTCTAATGATGGATCACTTATCTGGCTGTGACCCATTGCTTTTGCCTTCATCTTCACCTTTGTACACACTACTTCCTGATCTTTCTGTGCCTTCTTTGGGTGCTCCTCCCACAGCTGTTGGATTCCTCTGCTACCCTCTTGCACTTCTTATGTTCTTGCTCAAGCTGCCCTGACCACTCCTTGCATTTCTGCTCCTTATTTGGCTTTCTCCTCATTATGATGCTATTACATCTCTTGAAGTTATGCTATGAGGACAGTGATCTGGTTATTGATAGAAGTGGATGTGGGTTGTTGTCTCAGGGTTGGTGGCACATACATAGCTCATGGTAAGAAAACAAGATTGTGTTAAGTGAGACATAACCTATTGAGCCATTCAAACTCCAACATACACTCAACATATGACTTCTCTACTTCAGCAACTCTCTAGTCCAAAAACTAGCTGGCCTTAAGAGCTTGGCCTTAATAGGGGAGCACTATCATATCTGTCCCAACCCTTATCACCTTCATTAACTCTAAACTTTGTAACTCCTAGTCCATGTACTATATATTCCTTCACAGATTTCTTTTTTTTCTCTTGGACTTCCACTTCTTCCTTATATAATAGTCCTTTTATATCTTTGACCCTTCATTCTAGTTATGACCCTTAATCTGTAATTACAGACTTTTCACCACATCATATGCTTTATCTCTGTATTTTTCTTTATACCATATGTTTCTTTATACTCTTTATACCTTTCATATGATCCCCCATTCTTTAGTCTCACCTCCAATCCAGATTCCTAGTATATAAACCCCTAGTACTCTGCTTTGTATTCCTTAGTATGAATATTGAGTTAGTTTCCTTCTCACTCTTATCTGACTTTCTCTCTTTGCTCCTTTCTTACACTCTTTCATTCCACTAATGCTAAGCAAGATTCCCATACACTGGCTTTATATACATATCATGCACAATGAAAATATATCAAAAATTGCAATGCTTTTGTTTCTCAGTATATGTCTGGAATACTGAGAGTGTGAACTCATAGAGAATGCACTAGAGGCCAAGTGACATGAGTCTGAAGTTGGGTCTGAGATGCCAGGTTGGACCAGATATGACACACAAAAGGGCCCTTTCAAGTGAAATGAGAGAACAGTTAGGCTTGTCCACAAGAATAAGGGCTATAATGATATTCTGAAGAAATGGAAGGAAATGAGATCAAAACAAAATGGGTGTGTAGTCAAAATGAATGGTATAAGTACTCGCTATGATGCCTGTACTGACAAACCAAAAAAATGCCAGTGTAATCTGATCAGAGTGAGATGGAAGGATATGGAAAATGAAAACAAAGAGTGGATGAAAGAATGATATTTATGCAATATTTCCATTGCACAGTGGTAAAACAACACTCACACTATTGAGAAACAAAAGGGTGATGGGCCTGTGACATGGAGAAACTACATACTTATGTTTAATGGAGGATGGGTGATTTTGTATTGGTGTGAGATGAGATTTAAGTGCCATATCATATCATGAGTCTTACCACATCTTATCCTATTGGCAGCAGATTCACAATTAAAGCAAATTATGATGCTGCTAGAGCACAATTATTATGAACCTTGAGTGCAGAAAATTGCTGAAAAATACTATTAATTAATAAACATTCTATAGAGATAGTATATACTTTCAATGTCACCACTGCTAATTATTACTGAAAACAAGATTATGGAATTGAATATATTGCAAAGGAGTTACATAGAAAGAAAAATGCAACCTTGAAAAGACATGCTATCAATTTGTGTGACAAAATTGTCTATCTCTTCAAATTACAGCTTGTGATTCAAAAGGGCAAGGATGACCAGGTTAAATAAATTCTTGTTTTTAAAGTCTTTGAGTTCCAACCAGCATCCAGGAGAAAGGAGAGAAGATAAATCTTGGAAGAGAGAACAGTATGCTTGACTAAGGTCTTCTTGTTCCCATTCCAAATCTTATTGTAAAGAACCCAACATGAGCAGGCTGCTGTGACACCAAAATAACTGTAATTTGATGTGGCAGAAAACTTTCACTACCAGTGTCCTGATAAAATGTTTTGCCATGCTTGAATATAGAGAGGGAAGAAAAATGGTGAGGCATTGTCACTTATTGCTGTGATGACATGACAATAATAATTGAGCCAGTAGTCTTCATATCAAAAAAGCCAGATTCAGCAAATACAGACCCAAACAAAACAGACCTTGGCATACTTATTATCTTGTACATTGAATAGCAGATGGACAGGAGGGACTGTATATGTAAATTTGGCACTATAGGACAGGATCAGGGAATCTGGAATTGTATATTCAGGTAACTCATCATTGTATATATTAAAGTCCCAGTTATAGTCCCAGTTACACCCTCATATAGACCAATCATTGTGGAGATCTGTTGTCTGGCAGTACCAGTTGCTGTTTTGGGGCTTGTATTTGCAAGTTAGCAAGGGACAGGAAGCTGCAGAGAGATTGATTAATTAGGAGACAATACAAATATATATAATGCTCATGTGAATTGAAAAAAGTGATGATATCTGTGATCAAGTGTTAATAAATTGTTTGTCAAGATGAGGAGCATAATCATGTGTAGCACATTCAAATGCAACAGGATCTGACTGGTCAATGTGAGGGAGGTAACATATGAGTGACTTGCTGTGCACAAATTTCTCTTTTATAATATCCTTATTGCAACCAGTTACATGAATATCAGCCCAAGTGTGAGTTACACAAAAAAAAAAATCAAGTTCTGTAATATGCACATATTGAATGCTGGGGAGGTCATTAGGTAAAGAACCAGTAAGAAAAAAGGTAGGGACACTATAAGTGAATAGACATTTTAAATCAGCTGACAAAGAAATGAGGCTCTATGAAATGAACAGGCTTACTGTTCATTAATGTTTGATCAAGGAAACCAGAACCCCAAATCAGGAAGATATATATCTCTTTGATGAAGTGCTGAAGTTCCCAGATATATTCCATAGCATTATAATAAGACATGATATTGTGAGTATAAAAAGGATGTCCTCAGTGCATATGAGAGCAATTGCAGGAAGTTCTTCATACAATTGTAACATGTGATCTCAATACAACTTTACCTTAGCACACCACTTATAGGTTATTGTCTGCTTGATGTCACTGCAGTGTGAAAAAGGCAGGTACTGGCAGAAATCACTGTCCTTCAAATGGTAAGATATAATGAATTGTGGTAAATGAAAGCATTTGTGCTTATTGATGACAATGAAGTACAAGTATGGATGTTCTAGATTGAATATCTGAGAAACTAGACTGATCTTATGTGGGCCCCATAATTTGTTGACATAGGGAAACAGAAGTTCTTCTGGAGAAACTGATCAGGGAATATATGGGGTGTTATTATAAAGGACAGCAGTGCTATCAGACAAGGTAGTCCATTTGTTGAAATCAATATGATTTTGTGATTGAAAGCAGCTAGAATAAATTGGGTAGATCAAAATGAGTACACTTACAGGAAAAATGGCCACATCTGTAGATATGAAAGTAATGAAGAAGGAGTTGCATAGGCTACCACAAACAGACTGCATGACTTGCAGACCATGTAGAAATATATATTGCAACCTTGCAGCATAGTAAGAAAACTATCATTTACATAATGGAAGAGCTACAGTGGTAATATACAAGGTTGCAGATTAAGTCAGAAAACTGCAAAGTATCAGCAGACATTTATTTGAGAAACAAAGGGGCAATCAAGGTCTGTTATAGAGTTACCTGCAAGATTATCTAGATGACTCAAATGCTGGTGAAAAGACCATTCCATAAAGTAGTTCTGAAGAAGATTTCAGTTAGATTGGTATTTGAAGTGGAGAGATGAGAATAATTGAAAGCTAGATCAATTTTGTACATATTGGCTAGAGATGGGAATGGAGATCACATAGAGACAATGCTGGAACTGCTAGCAGATAAGCTCCTAAATCAGAAGATAATTAATTGTATGAGTTCAAGGAAGCCAAGCTTTGGTCTGATAAGAGGGAGGCTGAGTGGTGTGATGAATATGACTGATTGCAGACACCATTGAGTGGAAACATTCAAGTCACAGCAAATATATGGAATTAATAATTACTATTTGTTATGAATTATTATTATGTTCATTCTTTTCTTTTTTACTCAGGAATTATTTCTTAGTTCTCATTATACCAAGCTTATAGTTTCTATGTTACAGTGGCTCAAAAAACTGTCCATATATTTGCCTATTTTGTACTAAATGCAATATCCTGTGAGAACCACTAGCCCTAACCCTATTATGTAAGTGTGCCAAATATAGTACTAACCCATGGCCATTTACTGATGCAAGAATCAAGGGATTTAAATAAGATCTGATGAAATGGCAGCTATTTCAAAATCATGACTCATTTAGACAGTTTTTTGACTTTATATTGAAACCATATATATTGAAACCTGGAATGTACATCTGGAAATGGTTCTATTATGTCACCTTTATGTAAATGTGTGTCAGAAAACATATATAATACCCACTATCCTATATTTATTTGCTCATTTTTACTATTAAACTCATTTCAATCTTCTAGGGAAAAATATTATATTTTTCACCTTCCCTGATTCTTTCTCTAGGAAAATTGCTTTCTAACCTGACCTATGGAGGTCCATAGTAGTCTTGGTACATTAGAATATCTACTCAGTGAAGCACTGGTATCATAGGAACCAATTACTTTTACTAATATGTAAGAGGGCTATTATTTAGAAAATCATTGTTAGCAAGGCCAAAAATATAATTCAAGCCATGTAATTCATTAGTTCCATGTATTACTCATATTTAATTCCACATTGGCAGTAAACTTTTACTAAACACAATTATATTTATCATTTTTCTATTAATGGCTTCTTTTATTTTTATTTTCATATATGCCCTTGCTTATATGATCCAATCCTGCATGCAATTGTTTCATCTCCTCAATGTAAGTAGTTCCTAGACCCTTAAAGCTCAATTGTGATATTTAAAAGCAATGGTTAATCTATTTTCTAATAGTTACCAGAAAGTATAGACTTTTATTTGTTTCTTATATCCCATAATAGAGTGTTCTGATGGTACTTATTACCGTCTGGGGGAAGAAAAGAGTATATGTGAAGGAAATAATAAATTATATGGCTTGAATTATGTTTTTGGCCTTGCTAACAATGATTTTCTAAATAATAGCCCTTTTATTAGTAAAAGTAATTGGTTCCTATGATACCAGTGCTTCACTGAGTAGATATTCTAATGTACCAAGACTACTATGGACCTCCATAGGTCAGGTTAGAAAGCAATTTTCCTAGAGAAAGAATCAGGGAAGGTGAAAAATATAATATTTTTTCCCTAGAAGATAGAAATGAGTTTAATAGTAAAAATGAGCAAATAAATAAATATAGGATAGTGGGTATTATGACATTCCAGGATCCAATATATATAGTTCTAATATAAAGTCAAAAAACTGTCTGAATGAGTCATGATTTTGAAATAGCTGCCATTTCATCAGATTGTATCCAAATTCCTTGATTCTTGAATCAGTAGATAGCCAAGGGTTAGTACTATATTTGGTACACTTACATAATAGGGTTAAAGTTAGTGGTTCTCACAGGACATTGCATTTAGTGCAAAATAGGCAAACATCCAGACAGTTTTTTGAGCCACTGTACATGACCTGCTGTTATTTCATATTCTGTCACCTTCTATACTTACTCTTTACTCCTCTTTCACCATTCATTCACTAACTCAAAGCTTAGTCAGCCAGTTTATTCTTTCCAATTTTTCAGGTTTCTATATGATTACTCAGCTTCCTTTGCTATCATATATGAACCTGCTAGTAGTATAGGATGTCCCCAGCTTAGACCTACTTGGCAATTTAACATCTTATCTTCCTATTTGTGTCTTCACTCCATACTTGAGTGAGAACTTTTGCTCTTTACCTGTCTCCCATCCTGATAGCAAGAGATTGTCTCTGATTCACCTGCTTCACTAGGCAGTCTCTTGTCTGGCTGTTTTCCAGGACAAATCCTCAATATTGCTGTCTGCAAAGTATCTCCTTGTCTCCTGTCTCTGAGATATTTAGCTAAGTCAGTGCTTAACTCTTTGGGATCAAGTATAACAAAAAATCTAAGCTCTTCTGCTGTGGTTAGTACTGCCTAAACTGCAAACATTTCCTGCTATAACCCCAGTCTTGCTAATCAGATCTTTGGATCTATCAGGTTTTGACAACTTTCATACCAGTAGTGAGAGAGGAATTTGAATTGCTTGGGATTGCTTAGACTAGTAATACACAGTGATTAGAGGAAACATGTGTCAAGGGCATTCCTCCTTTCAAATTTTTTTTTCCCATCTGGTAAAGGTGGGTGACCTGGATAATAGGTGGTAATAGGAGTGAAAAATGGTAAAGTGGGTTCTTTGGGGAGGGATAGCCCCTTATAGAATTGGTTAGCTAGGGCTAGGGCTTATGTTCTTCTTCCAAAGAAGAGATGTAAAAATTGGGTGATAGTGGGAATTGTTCTTTTTCAGAAGACTGTGGTTTTGGTTTTAAATTAACAGGTGGGTGTTCCCTGTGCACTTGTCAACTCTGGAGCAATTAGCTGTTGCATAGATTGGGCTCTTGTCAAAAGGAACCAAATTCTCCTTACTCACCTCTCTGAACCCATTCCTGTTTAAAATATCAATAATACTCTGAACAAGAGAACCCATAAAGTTCTCTATCACCCTCAATTTCAAAGTGGAAGGATTAACATGCTCTGAAACCTTCTGTGCCATGCATTGCAGTGATGATCCCTTAATCCTAGAGATGACTTGGCTCAAAATACCAACCCTTTCATTAACTGATTGACTAATACTTTTCTCCTCCCAATTTCTGATCCTTCACCACCCCAGAGCCAGAGACTCCCTTCAAGACCAAATAATTGATGAAACATGTGGCTAAAGTCAAAATATCCCAGATTTCATTTAGCCTTGTCATATTTATATGTACAACACACAGAAATTCTGGGTGCCTTGGAGTGATTGTGTTATTCACTTTGCAGGGCCAACAGCTAACACACCAGCCTCATTTCCAGGCCCCCAGTGGACCACTACTTAGGCAATTACTCCACTGATGTACTCCTTTTCCTCAGTTCCCATTGTCACCCTTAGTTACTGTAATTAGAAAGTCAGGTCCAAAAGTTTGCAGTAATAGTAATAATAAACTATCAATATCACTACACTGTCAGTTATATTTCATATCATTATATGACCAATAGGAATACAGTGATACTTACATAGAGAAAGATTTACAGTAAAATGAATTGATAAATTGGAACAGGTGCATCACATTACTTGGTAACTCTACAGAGTGATATTAACATTGATTAAACTAGAAAATGAGCCTGTTGATTGGCAGTACAGCATCAACACCTAGCAGCCCCACAGAGTGAGTATTCAAATCTGCTCTGGCCTATCTATGTTTTGAAAGTCTTTTGGGATGGATTTACCCATTCTGAAAGTGTAGCATCAAGTCACCCTTGTGATTTCCTCTTTTTGCTCACCTTCAACCAATCACAATCCTCAAATAATTGTTTCACATATCAGTGGACTGTGTTTTCTAACTGGGCTTCACTCCCAATAAATACATTACAAATAATACTTGGATTCCTGAGAGAGAATAAGTTGGACTCTTGTAATATGCACTACATAATCAACCAAGTTGATAGGATTCTAATTTACTAGGTAGTGAGTTTTGCCCACATAGCTATTTCCATATTCATAGCAAGCCAGAATTTCCCATGTGCTTTTCCACATTCACTCCAACATCCCAAATAGGCAAACACTATAAATGGCCTGTTTCTGATGGCTTCACCTCTTCACCCCCTCTATCTGAGGTGATGCATTATATGCTATATAATTATTTCTTACAGCATGTAATTATCTCCATCTTATATTGCATTACTGTGGCTGACATGATTCCAGAATGACCACCACATGGAATGACCAAATTACTGATGTGTATCATGTCTATGAACTTGTTTATGACCTGAACTTTCTTTTGTTAGGACCTAGCTTATTTAATCATCCACACATATAATCATTTGTTTTGTAATGGGCAGCAGATGAAATTGATTTCCTGAAGTTGGTTGATTGAATGACCAAGGGTGGGAGGACATACACCATTGAATCCTCAGGATTTCTGACCTGTAAGAAGAAATTGATGGTAATCATATTGCCCCTTCTATTGCAGCTGTCTGGGCTGCAATGGTATCCCATGGGAGTTTCTTCCCCACTAGATAGTCACTTTGCTAGGCATGTTACACCTCCAGCCTCCTTGGTGACTAGCAGAAAAGAAAAATGGAAAGCAATAGACACCTTGTAGTGATTCTGACCCAGCAAACAAACCCAGTCAAGTGCTGTAAATTAGTTTCCTGACATTAAAGTAGGGGTCAACTCCAAAGAGGATTCTTTGGAAGAGAAAGAGGACTCAGGCAAGTTTTTTGTTTCCTCTTTGCCTGATTAAACTCGATTCTCTCATAGTGGCTTTCCTTGCCAAAGGCAGTGATGCTCTGGATACCATCTGTTAACACTCATACATTGTACCAGTTCACACCTCTTTGATATCAGAACAGGCAGGATCCTTTATGTACCAGAAAACTGTGGACAAGCTAACAAAGTGGTTCATTCCAATGCATGGTATCAATAATGCCAAATATAACTGACAGTATAATGAATTTTATGGCATTTGTACTATTGATGAGGAGTCTGAAGTTGAGGACACAAATTTGAATGTCTTGGACAGGACTGGTATAGCAAGCAGTCAAAAAATAGATAGCCATTATGGGACAATAGAGTATGACTTATTAATTCAGCTTATTAATTTCCAATACAAATATAATTCAAAGATATATTAGGAGGACCTTATAATGGAGCTAGTGTTATATTGTATATGGTGACCTAATTATTTTTCATTTCTCTTCTCACACTTTCAGTCACATGACTGGTCACATGACTTGGGCCTAGACCTATGACGTCATGCCTCATAGCTATCTCCCCCATTTAATTACTACACCCTTTCACAGAACTCTCTCACACTTATAAAATAACATATTCCAATAACAGTACCAGTTCACACCTTATCTATACATGCATGTAAATGTATGGCATGGTCCATGCACAGTAGGTAGACATATATAAAGAGTGTGTCCATTGCTGGTACTCCCAGTTTTGGCCACTTGTTCTTTGGGTTAAAACCTTGGACAATAAGTGAACTTCTCTGCTCTTATCTCTTTTATGAGGCCTTATGGCAGGCCTTAGTTGCTTGGCTTCAGTGTTTTGACTCCATTATAACAGCTAGTGGTCATTGATGACTTGAAACAATGTGAATCAAGATTTCTCTCCAGATTGCTTTCAGAACAACTTGCTCTCTTTGCAAATCATTAGTTCCCTGATATAGTCTTGCATTACCTATTCCCTTCTCCTGAACAGTTACCCAATGGAGGAAGGCACACAGCTATATGGGCTGTGAATATTATACCATTTAAGTGCTCACTGAATAGAGTAGGAGCTGTGTTGATTGCAATATTAACAGCTTCAGTTAACTACATTGTTAACACTTGAAAGAATGCATTATTACAAACTATAAAACATGAGGTGCTCCCTGGTTGCATGTCTGTTTATGCTTCATACCTGAACCAGTTCCTCTTGGTGGTCCCTGCATCTCATTGGTCTTGCATATGGGGCTAGTCCCTAATTCCCTTTGAGGAATAAATTTTGCTGGTCCCCCTATCTGGGCAACCAACTTTTCTTGTACCTGGTTAGTATACCATGACAAAACATGAAATATACAAGGATGACCTCAGTTATGTGACCTTTTCAATTCAGACACTTCTGAGCTTCATATTCTTATTATCTCACAACAACTGAAACCTTGAAACTTCCCTCTGCCACTGGACTTGATCAGTGTTACACTTGATCCTGAAGGGTTGAGTGTGGACTTGGCTGAAGGCCTCAAAAGTGAGGACAAGGGAATACTGTCATATCCACCGTTTCAGACTCTCGGACCTAACTCCAGATTCAACTCTGGACCTACCTCCTTAGACTTTTGGTATGTTCTCAATGAGTCTGTATCTTTGACATTCTGGACCCTCTGTACTTAGTATCCCTTGTTCTCTATGTTACATTCTATTCTTCACTTACAGTACATAGCCACTAGTTCCACCTCCAGTCATCCTCCATTCCTGTGCTCTGCTTAGGAGCACAACTCCAATACACTTAGCATCTGTCCTCTGGATCATTACTCAGCTCTCATACTCTGTTGTAGATACTTCAGTTTGAATATTGACTTGGATAGTCTCCCAATCTCACTCTGACCCCCTTGAGTCTCTAAGACTCTCCTCTGAACCATCCTTGACCTTTGTTGCAAGCAACAAGGTCAATCCAATCCTCAACTGCATTCTGAAATAACAGGATATCCCTGGTGTTGTGACAAGGGCACACCACATATGGTGAAGCTGAGTCCTGCTTAAACTCCAGAGTTTCCAGAGTTATCTCCTAGAAATCTGGTCTTAACAGGTACCTTGCAGGTGGCAAGGTCAAGGGTTCATTCTAGTGGGGACTAGATGAGAGACTACCTGGTGAAGCAGGTGGACCAAGGACAATCCCTTGTTGTATGCAGGTACTAGCAAAAGCACTCACTCAAGTGTAGAGCAAAGACACAAGAATAGAAATAAGATGTTTATATGCCAAGTAGGTCTAAGCTGGAGACATGCTAGTGCTATTTGGTGGATTTATATATGAAGATGAAGGGTTGCTGAGTAATCATATAGAAACTGAAAGAATGTGAAAGAATGATAGGCTGAATAAGCATTGAGTCAGTGAGCCAATGGAAGAAGAAGAGCTATGAGTAAGTATTTAACAAAGAAGAACATGAGAGAACAATGAACATGTGGTCAAAGGAACTATGAGCTTAGTGTAATAAGAACTAAGTGAGAAGAGGTATAAGTCCAAAGAGAGGAAAAAGAGTAAACACATAATAGATCATAATAGTCAGGATCATAATGCCCATTGTGTTTTCTTCCCTAATACCTACTGTTATTTCCCCAATATCCTCTATTGCAGTACAACATATTATCAATACTCCACAAATAAATTTGTCTCTGGCCTCCTGCTTCTCTGGTTGAAAATTAACCAAGTCATACACATCCCAGCCCCCTCCCCTTATCAAACTGCATTTTACCTCAATGGTAAATCTGCCTTTCATGAAGGCCATTCAATAAGTATTCAATCAACTTTTCTGGAAAGCAGGTGATCATGTTAAGATCACAGATTTCTCTTATGGTGATTGATGTGGAGTATTTGTCACCATCAATCATGAAAACTATTCAGCTGAAGTATGCTTACCTGAGGGCTTTGTATATAATTTCCTGTTTTCTTTGTTATCCCATCTACACTTCATCAGGGATGTCATCCATGTTCTTACCAACCTAGCCAGTAACCATAGGAACATTTACCACCTGTCATATCCATTCCAATCCAGATCCTTGGATTTAACTCTGGACTCAATTCTGGACCCATCTCCTCTGACCTCTGGTGCATGCTTGATGAGTCTGCATCTCTGACATTCTGGACACTCTGTATTTAGTTATGTTCCATTCCTCACTCACAGTACATAGCCACTATTTTCACTCCTGTCCACCCTCTGCCCATGTGCTCTGCTTAGGAGCATAGCTCTGGCTATCAGGAACTGAAAAGACACAGGCTAGAGCGTCGAGCTCAGACCGATGTAGAGATCAGAAGAAATGATGAATACCAAGCGTGAGGAATAAGTACAGCGTATCAACGGGTTTATATACGTATTGTAGGGATTTAGGGCAGGTGTGGGATAGATGAGTAATACACTGACTGATGCTCACTAATCGATGACGTCATGATGACGTAGGGTCTGGGCCTATGACGTCACAGAATGTTCTGGAAGGATCGTGAAAGGGAGATAAGATAGGAGAGATAGGGGAAAGGAAAATAGAAACGGAAGTTCTGTCACTGGCCTACTTAGTATCTGCACTCTGGACTATTAGTAGTATCTATGTCTTACATCCATATATAAGTCTCTGCACTCCTGTTGTAGATACCTTAGTTTGAATATTGACTTTGACAGTCTTTAAATTCAATCTGATTCTCATTCACTCCTGCAATTTCAAGTTTCTAGATTTCTTCTGGAATTCTTTATACCAGATTAACCAGTCTATGGACCTGTTTGTACACTCACACTGTCTACTCTCTACAACTATGATGACAGTGTCCAAGTTGGTGATACAGTGGATATTCTTGAGAGGTCTCACATTGGCACCTATGGATATGTCACACAAGTCTGATGACTCACTTGTACCCTGGTTTTTGTGATGACTTACCCTACTGCTGCACCCTTCTGTAGGCACTTGTTCAAGGTGCCTATATCCACCATAAAGTTTACCCCTGATTCTTGCATGTTGAAATATTTAGCTGACCAGGGCTACAATATGAAAGTTGGTGATCCAGTCTTTATTATAGGAAGGGATCACAGAGGGATAAGTGGTGTAGTTTCTCAAGTCTGCCTGGATGGGAAATTGCTAGGCATATCATGCATTACAAACCCCCATATAAGATGACTATCTGTTGTTACTGACTGTTGCATCTAGTAAGCAAATTTATTAGGAAATTATTACAGTTCCAATCAATCAATGTGCCCATCAAGCTCCTGTTCATGATCACAATGAGAATGACTTCTACTGCAATAAGAGAGTACTGATCATCACTAGGCTAAATAGGGGGTGGCAAGACACACTGGTCAGTTATGGTCCAGATATCTATGTCATTGCACAGGGAATGGGCCACTGAAATGTATAGTAAGGATATTGTGTCTGTTTGGTACATTCTTTGCCTCTATTGTCTCATCTTTCCCTCAGAAGTCTCAGTAAGACACTTTCTGGATTCAAACTATTAGTAAATCAAGCCCTCAAAGTTTATGCTATGTTTGTGTATGCAGATATTCAAGGCCAATTGGAGAAAACCAGAGATCCTACCTCAAGTCTTATCCCCAGTGCATGGACCATTGATCACATTGACCATGTGTCTACAAGTTCCAAGCTCAGTGATAAGGTCCTTATATACTGCTAATAATCAAACCCATTTACATAGAATATAGTCCACATGTTCATGCTAGATCCTGACATCCTCAAGTTGCTAGAATCATTTTATGTGGTTTTCCAGATATCAACCAGCTGGCATGATACATAGCTATACTGGATGCCTGGCAAACATGGAAGTACCTTCCTCTTTTCAAGGGGAATTTGAACTTGCTCCCCATGACTCCCTGGCAATAAGCACTACTGCTAGGACAATGGGAGCCCAACTCATCCAGGACTATATTACCAAGATGAGCCTGAAGACCTATCACCTCACAAGAAAATTTCTCTTTATATAGTTATCAAAAGTATGGAAGGGGGTGAATCAATTGGGTCAGTACTGAAGGTTACAAAGTTTTTTTCAAAGGAGCAGTGTATATATGTTCAGTGGCTCAATAGTACACCAGCAAGCAAAGCTTTAAGTAGGGCCACAGACTCTTGAATGAGGTGGTTAATGTTAGAGGGGATGTTGACTCTCAGGAGAAATGCAGATATGGGGGGATATATGCCCCTGGAAGGTGGGTTGGCTGGGTTGCTGGCACTGGGGATATACTGGGCTGAGACCTGACACCCAGCTCATTGTAGAAGTGCATGTATCCATTTGAATGTGGTATTGACTTGTTTGCTACAGCTGTATCCATTAGCCCAACCCTTGATCACACCAATGTTGTCTCTAAGAATGCTGAAATGAATCTTGGAGGCTCTAGCACTGATGACTGCCTGTATGAGGAGCTCAAAGCCAATGCTTTCAGCCCATGTGATGTCTCAGCCATCTTTTTCCCAGCCTCTGGTGAGATTCCAGGCCTGCCATCTGTTTTTGATGATGATACCAATACCAATGCTAGAGCTTGCATCTGAGAACACTTGCAGGCTAAAAACTGGGTGTGGGGCTGTGATTGGGATGGTGGGAAGGGGGGAGTGCAAGAGAGCAATGTGCCACCAGGTGATGTCATCCTGGGTGCTATGTAGTGGGGTTCTGGGCTTGAATGGCTGATTGCCAAAAATCGGCAGCATTATCTTGAGGTTTGTGAGATATGCCCACCTAGCTGGGAAAATCAGGGAGGTGTGGAGAAGCTTTTTGTGGAGTTTTTGGACCTTTTGAAGTGTGTGTGTTTGTTACATTTCCCAGTTGGCCAGTGCCTTGAGGTATTTGTTGTGCTTGTTTTCAGTGAGTGTCACTGTGCAATTGGCTAGGTCCCATATGAGACCAATAAAAATTGGTTTATCTAAGAAGGGAATGTCTTTGGATGCTTCTCAGGGGATTCCAAGGTGGTTGGAGATGTGATCAATGTCATCTATATTGTAGCAGAAGTCCTCCTCTGCCTCTGATCTTGGGAAGGCATGTGAGAGGTCCTGTATGAGATGGACCATGTTATCATCAAATTCCTTCCCTGGATCCATCTGGGAGTGTTCTGTCCCAGAACCAGGTGCAGCCACCTCTGGTGTATTGTCCTCCAGCATCCTTGATCTGTATGGCTGCTCTGGCCCAGCTCTCATTGTAGGTGACACAATGTTCTTTCCTAACTTGGAAGAAAAGATGGTCATCTACCTAGCAAGCTATGGGTTCAATGCCATGTGATTTCATAATGTCCAGCCCTACTGCTCCTACTAACCCATACATGCCCCCTGATGGGGCAAAGCCAAAGCAGTATGCTGTATCGATTGCAAAGCTATTATCACCTAGTCTTATGACAAGGGATAACCATTGATCAGGGTGTAAAGGGATGGTGCGGTAGGCCTCAGCCACATCTTGGATGGCTCCTTGTGAACCTGGGGGTAGGGTGGATATTATGGTGGCTGTGATCTGAAAGATACTATAGTGAGCTGAGCGGGGAAGAGATCTGTATCAACTCTGCTGTTTGGGAATAACCCATCTGGGGTTACTTGGTATGGGAAAGAAAGTTCTGGACTAGGCAGAATCTGCCTGGTTTGCCTGGCTTCGGGACTAGAGATATTGGGGCAGTCTGAAAGGGTCCTAATGCTACCTCAATGGTCTTATGGCTGAAGGGGCCCAGGTACCACCCCTTTGCAAACTCTTTATTTATGATCTTATCAAATATGTACTGGTTCTCCCTGATTAAGAGATTATTAGCTGGGATGTAAGATACTGGTGAACTCTGGATCCCAGAGTGGAAGCCTGACTGGAGGTCATTGGGTATTGAAAGATATTTACTTAGGAGACCTGCTACTTGGAGGGTCAATTGCCATGCCTCCAGGTCATATGGAGTTATGGCTTTAGCTCTTCTGAGTTTTATAACATGTCTGAGCACTGTTGCTAGTATCTTCACATCTAGAGCATTTGTGGGCAGCTTCATGAGTGTGGGAGAAGTGGTATCCATAGGGTTTCTGCCAGTTAGTGCAGACTTTGGTGGCTGCTAGGTTGACAAGCTGTCCATCTGGGTCTCAGTGGCATCAGGCTGGGGTGCCATCCCATAGCTCTGTTGAATGGCAGCAGTGGACATTATGTGGAAATCATCTAAGGTATAGCACATATGCTGATTTGCTTCCCTTGCCTTTTGAGTGGTTGCAAAAGAAATGCTTGCTGATGCTCTGGGCATTCACAAATGGTTTTCCTGAGTGACTTCTCTTGTGTCAAGGAGGGGCAGATCTAGACCTGTGAGACTTGTGGCCTTCTTGGTGATTGTGTTTGTGGCTGCATAGGTGTAAGCCATGTCACTGCCTGGCATTGGAGCCTTCAGCTTGTGCTAGCAGCTCCTCTACCTGAATGTGGGAGGTGGCAGTGTGCAGGGGTCAGTGGGGACATAGTTCATAGCAATGACATTTGTCAGATTGGTGGGGATGTGGTCCACAGCAGCAATCATGACCATATCATGGGCAGCATGTGGGGAGAGGGAAGGATATGGGATGGCATTATTAGATGGTCCTGAAGCTCAGGGTGGGACATACCTTGGATTTGGTTCATTGTTGGTCACTGGCATGGATCTTGAATGTGATGTCATGCATTAGCTCTTCATTGATTATCAAGATGTCATACCCATTTCCAGCTTTGATCTCATCACACCAGTTGTGGTGTACCCTTGCTGTGTAGTTCATTACTGTCTTATTGCTGAGTACATTCTTGTACATTGGGTGTGTCTCAATGTTCCAGAAGAAAGTGGCTAGCACATCCAGGTTGGCCACTGGCCAGTTAACCTTCTTGATGTGGACCAGGAAGCTGTTCTTGGCCTGCAAGAAGCTCCTGGTCTGGAAGGGTGTTGCATGAGGCCCTAACTGCTACAACTGGGTGGACTGTCAGTATGTTATCCAGCCTTGAGACACCAAAGGTGTCATCAGCTTGAGACCTGTTGTTATTTTGGGCTGGCACATTTGTACATCCTTCAGGTGAGAAGTACTATAGCTTGATGAAATCAAAGGTACTTAGTTTTTGAATGACATACTGTGAGGGGTGGGGGATGAGAATGTTGGCCACTGACATGCCTGGCTGGAAACTGTTCATTTTGAGCTTCTTCTTTTCAGCATTATGGCACTCTTTTTTCAGCCTTCTCATTGGCTTCTCTCAGTGCTTCTTCTTCCAGGTGCTGGCACTCCCATTTGGCTTTGTGTGCTAACTGCTCAGCCTTCTGTCATGCTTCAGTCCACACCATAGCTCATCTGTTGTGGTTGGCCTCCCAGGATGTCATCAGCCTGTCAATGACTTGTTGATTGGATTCGTTATAGCCCATCATAAGCTCCTGGCAGATGATCTTGAAGTCTTGGCCTGCATACATAGTTCAGGAGAACTTCCAGGTGTGGGTCAGCCATTGTATGGTGTACATGGATACAGGGATGTGAATGACAGGGATGAAGAGAGCGTGAAATCTGCTATAGTAGCTGTGATAGAGCAGGACAGTGAGCACCAATGGAAGTGGTGAAGAGAATGATGCAGCACCACCACTTCCTGTGCTGGGCCAAAGACTATGCTCTGCCACACCACTCATGCCTTACTTAGTGTCAGAGCTGCCAGTGTCTGGAATATCAGAGGTGTGGACTCATCAAGAATCCACTGGAGGTCAGAGAAGATGGATCCAGAGTTGAGTCTGGAGTTGGATATGACAGTTTTTAGCTTTCTTGAAGGGTTGTTCTCTAGCTATGAAGGCAGCAGCATCAATAAATCCCAGGCCTAAGAGATCCCTGTGATTACCTGCAAGTTCAATTAGTAGAGAGTGCAGAAGAGGAAAGTAATGGGGGATGTTGGGCACCTCTGATCAAGTCCTGTTGACATGTCAAGAGGGTCTGATACATAGTTGTTGAATGATACATGTAAGGTGGTGGTACAGCCTTTGAGTTTTTATTTGTACTGTTGCATGTATTCCTTGGAGATGCTGGCATGTGTAAGCAATGATAAGGAAAACCCTTCAGATATAAGGTCTAGCAAATACAGAACAACAGGGCACATAGCCATTTGTGTTCATTAAGGAGATATAAGGCAGAGTGATGTGAGTGACCAAGAGCAAGAGCTGTGAGGATCCAACCATGATAGTTGTACAAGTAACAGTGAGGGAAACCCTTCAGACATGAAGTCCATTGGGCAGGTACATATATTATAGAATTGGAATCTAGTGAATATAGAACAACAGGGCATATAACCATCTGTGTTTGTCAATGTGGTTCAAGACACTTGTTGGCTGTGTAAGCAGAGATTCCATGTTTGGACATAGATTATATAATAAAAGTTCCTAATTTGGTATCATCTATCAGTTTTTTCTCCCTCAGATATGGTTGTAAATTACTACAAACCTACTTGAGAAACCCAAAAAGTGATCAGATATCAAGGAGTATCAGTTATGTGGGCTACAGGTTATGAGGGAGTCAACTGTACCTACATGTGCTTGTCTAATAAAAATAAATAAATAAACATTGTGCAGTCTACCACACTGTGTTGTGACTGACTTGCTGTTATCACAGCTAAAACTAGCTATGACTGTAACTAGTGACTGACCAGGATTAACCTATGCAACTGACCAGGACTGACATTGACTAATTATGACTGCAACTGGCTATGACTGACCATAGGACTGACTACAACTAACTGTGACTGACTGTGACTGGCTATAAACTAGTGACTAGTGACTGACAATATAATTCTACTATTATTACATACTTATTACATCACATACATAATTTCACTTGCATGATGTTTCAACTGGTGAGATCATGAGATCACTGTCATGATGCTCATATATTGTATTTGTCACAGCTGCTCTTCAAGAAGAGTGAGAGATGACAGTGTAGGCAGGGTGGTCTATACTTACTATGAGTCCCTTATGAGAGGGTGCTGCACTGCCAATATTGGTGCTACTTGTATATGTATAGGGCTATTTGTAGTACTTATGAATGGTCAAGGGCCATAGGAAAGAGAGGATATGGAGGCAGCTGCATATTATCCAGGTAGCCCAACATCACATATATAAAAAGCCACTGATATAGCCACTAATCTCCTTGCCCCCTTTTCCAATCAGCTTATTTCTCACCTCATCCCTACTCTGCCTGCACTGGATACTTTGAGATCAAAGAAAATAAGATGGCCTCCAATATCAGGGTTAAAGCTACCCCCAGACCAGATGGCACATAAACCATGTAGCATATTGGTGCAATCCACATGTGCTGCTGTTACCATCTGGGGCCCACAGTTAAAGGTGGGGGGTTGTAGGGAATAATATACTGTTCCTAAAAATCTGAATGAGCTGTGGGCTTTGGCCTTAGCTGAGATAGCTATTCTCCATATCTTTCCCAAGTTTTTGATGCATAATAAATAGTATCTTAAGGAATCAAGGTTAATATTTGTCTAAAAGAACAGAAATGACTATGGTTTGTAAAACCAGCTACCCTTTGAACAGCCTTGCTAAGTAGCTAGATAGCAGACTAGACAAAATGTCAGAATTACACTTATTGTGGCATAAGGCCTGGAACTGGGCTCTAGAAATGAAGGCTGGAGAAAAGTCACTGTTGCCATCTTGCATGAGAAAGTCTTGCTTCTCAGTAAAGATATTTGTCATCTGGAAAAATTGCTAGGGCTAATGTCTCAGAGCACTCAATCTGACTATGAGGGTTCTGAGGGTTCAAATTCTTTCAACCTAGCTATGCTATAAATAGGCTCACTACCAGTTTGGTGCATAGTTCACATAGGCAGCTACTTAATAGAATTAATATTTATCAGCCTTAAATATTTAGCTAGGGCCATGAGCTGAGTAACTAGCTGTCCATTGAACTTCAAATGAGGCAGATTTACCCTTTCTAATGTGCAATAAGATATAATTTACCCTTCATTCAGTGTCAACAGTTCTGAAGGTCAAACAATTGGATTTTCAACTGTCCTGGGAATAATCAGTTGTTGCTAGGGTTATGGATTTACAAAAGGAACACCCTTGGCACCACTTTTTGAGAGTTCCCACACCTCTTACAGACCCATTTTATCGGTCCTGGAAATGGGTCTGTAAGACCCCATGCCTCAATATCAGCTGTATGGAGGACCAAACAAAGACATCTGCATTTCAGCAACACCCTGGGGACATCTAGCACATCATCTGAGGTGGCACACGCGAGGTTCACACGGCCTCAACACAGACACTGAAGTCCCACTCACGAGGCTCTGTTGGACACTCGCCTCGAGCTCAGTCATAGAGAGGACCAAATAAAGACATCCACATTTCAGCAACATCCCGGGGACATCTAGTAAATCATCTGAGGTGGCATGCACGAGGCTTGCATGGCCTCAACACGGACACTGAAGTCCCACTTGCGAGGCTCTGCTGGGCACCCTTTCACTTCTCTTTTTGGAGGCTTGCATGGCCTCAATGTGAACACTGAGGTCCCACTTGTGAGGCTCTGTCGGGCACTCTTTCACTTCACTTTTTGGGTACTTAGTGCATCACTGAGGTGTCACGCATGAGGCTTGTGTGCGGCCTCTAGTACATGAGCACTGAAATCTCGCTAGCAGGACTTTGTCGGGCAACACAATATCTTATTATTTCGTACTAAACTAGATACTCGAAAAATGTCACCTGCAGCAGCTGAAATCTTGTTTGTTAATGTAGGGTGGTATCATCCTCGCAGAGAAGGAAAAATGATCAGGTGTTGATTGGATCTAATAAGTGGAGTTGAGATGTAACAGATGAGATGGAGGAGCCAGGAGCACCTGTGAACACGTCGATTGAGGTTGCAGAGGAGAGTGTGATAAAGCGTGGACGACCAACAACGGCACTCGACAAAAACGATCAGCACACCTCACATGCTCAAAGACTCACCTGAATGACCCTCAGAACCTTCCAAACTGCTGGACAAGACTGCAAGCTGACTGTACAAGCCCCGAGCATCGAGCTCGAGGGGGGACAGCTAGGTGTTGCAGGCTCTGATGAACGCGTTGTGACTCAACCCGAGTCAAAAGGGGTCCAGTGCTAGCTGAAGCAGAGAAAGCTCAACAAGAATGGTATGGACAATGTGCGGCACATGTACCTACACCACTCGATGGAAAATTGAAGGTCCCACAACGTCCAATAGAGCCCGTGTGCTCGCACGAGGAAAGCTGAAGGTCGCCACCTAGAGAGTGAGTGTGAGGGGTGTACGTACCGGGTTGGAAGGCTCATGAAAAGGCTGTATGTGGTATACAGGAACTAGGAGAGCGATCCAGAGGTATGTGATGGCATAGAGATCAGTCGAAGACGGACCCGTGCACTGAAGCCGGGCAGATGACAGCGAGCCACGACTTACCATATATGGTAACTGCTCAGCCAGCAGCGACATGGACCCGACCAACACAGATCCTCAGGCCATGGACATGATCTAGTACTTACATGAAGCGGATGGCAGCTCACAGTGTCGTGGCTGCACTTCGAAGTGAACTAGACTGAGTTGTACTTAGAGAGACGAGGTAAAATATCCCAGTTCGACTGTAAACTATTCTCATACTAGGACAAATGTAATTTGTCTTCGCTCACTCAATTTGGGCAAAAAAGAGCACAAGAACATGGATTAATGAATTGCAATACATATAGCTCAAGTTGAACATACTGCGAAAAACCGACAGCTCCAACAGATACTCACTATTTCATACTCCAGGCTCCACAGAAGGATGCTGGGAAGGATGCTGCTCGAAGTCGGGGGGGCTGTGAGAGGCGTGAGGTGGTGGAGCAGAAGCAAGGCAGCGAGGATCGTGATACGGGTTCACATAGTGGGGTACAAAAGAAGGCTCGTGTGGGTGGGGCCCACCATACATTCCGCGAGGATCTGCGTGGTAAACTTCATCAGGATAAGGGCCAGCAGCATTGTGGTAGCGATGTTGAGGGATCATTGTTCTGTCACTGAAGTATGGCGGGTAGGAACCTTGGGCATGATATGGATAACCACCCCCGATCTGCTGACGTGCGTATGCTGGATGAAAAGGAAGTTGGCTCACAGGGGGGACACCAGGAGGCATGGATGTACAAGTCTCTGCAAATGGATTTGGGGCCACTTCTGCCGAACCTTGTCCATTCATCACAACCTCAGTCACAGGAGCTAATGTGACTTCCGGATGGCGGGGAACGGCATTCGCATGATGCGGATTGGTGTTGACATGGCGAGAATCAATGTTTGCACTGTGGAGATCGAGGGCTTGGTGGCAAGGGTCGTGAGATTCAGTTAACGGCCTCAGAGGCTCACGATGCTTGGGAGAAGGCGAAAGTGGCTGGCCAGTGGGGGTCACAAGTGGAATAGGATCCTCGAAGGCCATAGAAGTGGTTGGGTTGGTACGATTTTGAGTCGCTGCCAGGGGTGGAAGGAATGGGTCTGACCCTCCAACATGAGATGAGGCTTTTGCTGCAAGCCAGTTAGCAGAAGGCCACAAAACAAAGATATGAAGTCTTACCTCTTATAGTTAGGATGTCCGGAAATTCATCGTTGTCCAAGCTGTCTGAGCCTGACTCCAGGAACGCCACACTTTTGTTTATACCTTGTGCCTTCTGACCGCAGATGGGTTCTTTTCCCTTGGTAGGAGGATTGTCGTCCTCGGAGTCAGATGTTGGCGGAAGCTTCTTTGATGGACGTGCTATCCTGGACTCATTGGCCTTGCATTTACGGGATGGGCCTGGATCTTGGTAATCATCATCTTCACTCCACGTCCAGGCAGGTTGGATAGTTCCTGTGGTTGGATGGGCTTCGTCTTCAGAGGAACCTTCGACAGTAATGTACGCTGCCTTCCTCACGACTGTGGGGCGGGGACAAGAAGGCTTCTTCAGCAACATCTCCTTGGTCGTCTGGGGTTCATTGGCAGTAGCACCTGGCATGGAACGTCAAGGAATAGAGTCGTCACCACTGCTGATGACAATAGGATCATCTACAGTGGCACGCGGCTGGCGAATGGGTCGGCGCCTAACTCTTGTGGCAGCTTTGCTAGGCGGAAGGTGCGCAGGTCCCTCGAAGT
>JBBPTJ010000042.1:0-31894 GCA_038094035.1 Pulveroboletus aff. ridleyi
AAGTAAAACTGGTACTCACCTAAGCCACTGCCCAAGGAGTAGCAGGAATGACTGAGGAGAGCCCAGGAGTGAAAGGGAATATATATATAAGATAGGCGAAGATACAAGCACAAAGTCCAATCAACTCCAAAGCAAAACAAGCGATCTCCATAAGGGAATAGTAAAGGGGGAGAGGAAACGGCATGAAGTTATGGAATGAGAATGAAGTGAAGATAGGGTAAAGAAATGACATAAGAAATGCGTACTGATATGCCATTGGACACAAGTCCAGCCTTCCTATCCATCTCTGACTGCTTCTATAGGATATCAGTAACTCCTATGTAGGAGTTATAGGAGCTTGTCTAGAACTTCATTAAGGAATCTCAGAGTTGGACAGGAGGGTCTGGAGGAGATTGGAGTTATCATCTCTAACAACATCTTGTGCCACTTTTTCTACTTTTTCTTGTTAAGATATCCTATCTCAAGTGTGAAAGGTACAAATTTCTCAACAGATGATGTAACCCATTTTTCTCCACTGTCTTCACTTTCTCTACTTTCTTCCATTGAAATCCCCTATCCCAAGTACAAAAAGTAATTTATAAGTTGGATTCAAGAAAATGGGTGGCCTTGAGTGACTTGCACTGTAGGAGACCAAAGTCTCCTGTTGTGCAAACACCCTATCTCTCCAGTTCATGGCATTCCATGTCCATCCAGGTAGGTTTAGTTGTTAGGTTTTGGTACATCTGGTCTGGATTAGCTTAATCCGGTCCCAGATCAGTGTTTTCTGACCTGGATCCAGTTTGGATTGATCCTGGATACATGCTGATTAGCTCAGATTTTTTAGCTATCTTTTTATTTTGCTTTCATAAGTCCTAGAGAATGCCCTGGACTATAAAAGTATGTCCCTATGGTTTTAATACATCTTTTCCTTCCCCTCCACCTTCTATCCATGTGAGCACTGGTCACCTGTCCTCCTGTTGCTTTCTGTATCTACCACTTCCCCCTCCCTTGGTTTGAGTACTACATTCACACCCTTTCTTTCCTAGTCCTACTACACCAGGTAGGATTAGTGTTTTACAGTGCAACCTTGTACCCCAATGTGAGAAAGCACCAAAAAAGTGCAGCTAAGGCCAGATAAAGCTATGAGTAAATTACTAATACACTTAATTTGAAGATGTCATACCTGCCACTAGATTTGTTTGCATTCTGTCCATCCTACTCAAGGATATCAAAAGATTCACCATTCACCCACTCAAATAGCTCTGCTTTGCCACATTTACTGTTTGTGATGCCAATGGTGACTTGTCCACCACTCCAGGAGGTAAGAGAGCCAATTATGATGATGTCACCTTTAACAACCTTGTGAACAAATATTTTTATAAACCTGATAGTAAGCCTATACTTCTTGCTCAATCAGTATCCTCTGATGATAGTTTGAGATAGGTGTGTATCACTTCATTGATCTGAAGGTGTTTAATGAGACAATCACATTGAGTCAAGCTACTCCACAGCACTCCAAATTCTGTGAGGATGTTTGTAGGTGCAATAAGAGCTGCATTATCACAGGACTTGAACATGGATGTTGTGATGCAGTACATATCATACCCTGTAGCAGGGGTGATGACATATGTCCATCTGATTTTGGCTGGCCTAGGTGATGCTCACCTTTTCCTTAGTACATCACCCATATTGTTAAGGATCATGCCAGTTTATATGAGCAACTGTCATTTGGGTTCCTTGGAGGCAGTGTTGACATTAACTCCATCCAGAACAAAATGCTTCTGTCCAAATTCCTACATGCATTTTATGGCAATGCTGTAGTTGTATTCCTAAAAGTATGTCCAGAATTGAATACCTGTGCCCCCTACATGTTCATGTCCACATGCTGGGTTCAGACTCCAAACTTTGCAATGGAACCCACCAATGTTCCATGGATTAAGGACAGTCCTATTCCACATGCCCAGACAACATTGCAGATTATGAAACCAATTATGCAATGATATCACCTTCTGCAATGGGACATTGAAGCCAATTGGTCTGATGAGTCAGCACCACCCAGCATCTTGCTTGACTTCATATATGGGGCTACTGTCATCAGGCACTGGAAGTGCAATGACCTGCATGATATACTAGATAGACAGCATAAAAATGAGTTCAGCCATATCTCAAAATATCTAAATTGTTGCACTTCTGAAGACAAAGACAAGTCCAGAACTCCTGCTGAACAAGTGATGATTCCAAATGGCTCCCTGGGAAGTACTAAGGTGACACTTGGCTATCCTATTTCTACAGAATATATTAAGGTGACAACCTAGGTTGTTGGTCTGAGGGAAAATGCATCTGTGCACAGCTTGCTAGTGTGAGTAGCTGTCAGGTAACCTTGTTGATATCAGAGCACCATGATACAATGCCTACTAAAACTGGTAGCCTCCCCAATTCAAGGAAGTCACCATGTTCACACAGTTTGTAGGCCAGACAGTTGGGCATTGTGAGCCAAAAGTTGACTTTGTCCAGCCACCAGATGATCATGATGGGTTTGTTGAATGCCTGTGAGGCAATGGTTCCTTACACTGCATGACCTTGATCAGGGGTGCTGTTTCAGAAATTAGTCATAGGAGACATGTGCTCAGATCCACAGAATGTGAGAGATGAGGGTCAGTCAGTAGCTCAGGAACTATGATTTCACAGCCAAGGACTAAACCAAAGGTAAGCAGGGGCCATGGTCTGTGGGTGACAGGCCAAACATGTCAGATGTGGTCCCATGACTGATTGAGATACTATGATACTATGGTATTCTGAGATATTCATATACAAGACACAGTCTGTCTGCTTGATGACAGGTTGAATTTGCCTGTGAGTTAATGTCCAGAAAGATATCAGTGAGTGTGCAGATGCTGCAATAACTGTGCCATTGTATGCTAGGGCAATGCACCTGTCATGTCAAACTCAAGCTTGGACCTGATGACTTATTAAAGCCTAATGCAGGTTGATGGTACAAGTTCAAGTCACTGGAGACTATGGTCAATTGTGTCTCTGTGTACAGGTTATTGTGGCAGTTGAGTAAGCACCTAGCATCATTTGGTACTCTCTGAGTCCCAATGCCATCTGCTCTCCCAGTGGTATAGTTCACAAAGTGCCATACTGTGCACTGATCTCAGTGAATTTACTATGAGAAACAGGAACTATGTCACCTTCAAAGCTGGTATTGGTATATCCAGCCCTCTTAAACCAAAAGCAAAGCAGAGTAATATACTCACCATGACTCAAAAAGAAAGAAAGCAAGTCCATATAGTGTAAACATCAGAAGGACATGTTTCTCATGGACTTGCAATCCCCATGTTCATACTAATCATAGTGAGGTGATGACCTAGAGTATCAATGAGGAATGTATCAATCAATCTGACAAACATTTCATAAGAGTGAAACAACTGCCTTTTCTCAATTCATGTCTCCTCAAAGGTGAATAAGCCATCAGAGGAGCTTGTTACTTTTACAAGGACATGAAACAGATACCTATTCTATGACACTATGGTCACTGCCCTTGGCAGCATGGATGGCATTGTTCTTCCTCCTCATGTTTTCTTGCCTCATGTTGTGAATGAGTTGGCACATTCACTGAGAACTGAACAAACATATCAGCCAGACAACTGAACAATAACCAAAAGAACATGGCTGATAACAGAGCTACCTAGCAAGAAAAGGAAAGTCCATATTAAGGACCAGCTGGAGCAGTATCCATTGTAGAGCCACCATGAGGACAAGGGACAAGTCCCTTAGCACACAGAGAATGAGCCAATTGACAAGTGGCTAAAGCTAGGGTTCCCAGCTTTAGGCCACTGGCCTTATATATTGTCTGGATCCTTGCATGGACCAGAATCTAACTACTATACATGGAAGGTAATAACAGTATAGTAATGAATGTGAGAAGGAATAAAAGTATAGACAGAGATGAAGAGCACAAGGCTACTGTGAGGCAAACCCTGAGATCTGGATCTAGATCCATGAAGATAATAATATATGGATACAAGGGAAGATTGGATTGGATCAGGAGATCTAGGGGGTGATGTAGAAATGCTAAGGAGATACAATTATGGAGGGATCTAAGATAGTCTACACATGTGACCCATAAGGTGTGATGTCATGGATAATGTCAGAGTCTGGATGCATTATGTGACTGGTCATGTGATCAGTCTTGTGGAGGTCACCTGACTTAAGGAGCATGAGAAGAAGTAAAAAGTCATGGAATTGAACTTTCTGAACATCCGAGCTGTCTGAGCTATCTGAACGTCTGAACACTCCTTAGATAAGTCAAACAATATTTGGGCTCTGCCCCAACCCTGCCGATGAAGCTGTGTGTGTCACAACTGTGTCACCCTGCCATCCCGCCATATCCCGCCACATCTGTTATGCAAAGCACAAACACCGAAGCCGAGCAACTAAAGGCTTGCCATAAAGCCTCATGAAAAGAGATGAGAGCGAAGGAGTACACTTATCATCCAAGGTTTTAACCCAAGGAACAAGTGGCCAAAGCTGGGGGTACCAGCTGAGGATGCACCCTTTATATATTGCGAGAGATGGTGCACAGACCAAGCTGTGCTACAAGATAAGGTGTGAACATGTACTATCTAAGGTAGGTGATATCCCATGGGTGTGGGAGAGTTCTGTGATATAGAAGCGTAGTGATGGTAATTAAAAGAGTGAGGTGACCACGTGTTATGACGTCATATGATGTCATGGTCTAGGCCATGTCATGTGATCTGGTCACGTGACCGGTGAACAAGTGAAGAGAAAGTGAAAAATAATTAGGTCAGCGTATACGATATAACACTACCCCCCTCCTAGGACTCGTATTCCAGACAAGTCGGCTGAATGGGAGCCCCACCAGGAGGACCGTAGTCGGAGAAGAGAGAATTGAAGGTGGCTAGGGACAGGCCACGAAGTGGGCGCGGGGCCGAGGGGTTAGAGTGGTGGAAGGAGTCCACAGTGTCTGGGGCATTCTGCAGATTGGCGGCAGGCTCCCACGTGTCATCTGTGTCGGCATATCCTTTCCAGCGGACATGATATTCCAGCTTCCCACGGCGAAGGCGCGAACCCACGATATGATCGACCTCGTATTCTTCGTGACCATCTTCGTTGACCTTGACCACATCTGGGCGGGAGATCGGCTGCCCATTAAGGGGAGCATGATATGGCTTGACCTGGGAGGTGTTGACGACCAGGTGGAAGTGTGCGTTCTTTGGGAGATACAGTTCTACTGCATTAGGCATCGACCGAATAATGTCGTAAGGTCCGATCCAGCGTTGGGTGAGCTTCTTGGCGATGTATGGCAACTTCAAGTTTTCCATGCTGAGCCAAACTTTATCTCCAATCTGATACAGAGTGGGATCTTCTTCATCCGTGCATTCAATCATTTTCTGACGGGAAGCTTCTAGAGCTTCTTGGACTTCTGCATGGGACTTGCCAGCAGAGTGTGCGAATGTACCAGCCAGGGATGAGGATGACCCTTCAAATCCGAGGCGAGGGAAGTAGTTCCATGTGATCTCGAACGGAATCGATCCGTGAGAGGAAGATAGGGAGGAATTGTGATGGAATTGGGCAATCTTGATCCAGTCGGCCCAATCCTCCTGTTTCTTCGCAACGTAGGTGTGGAGGTACTGTATCATTTCCTGATTGATATATTCGGTTTGTCCATCCGTTTGGGAATGATATGTGGTGGAGATCTTCTGAGAGATCCCGAGGAGATTGCACAACTCGGTTGTGAACTCCGAGACAAATTGTGGACCCCGGTCCAATATGATAGTGGAGGGGAGGCCATGAATACACCATACGGCGTCCCTGAATATTTTTGCGAGATCCATCGAGGAAGTCGCTTTTTTACATGGTTCATAAATAACTTCTTTGCTAAATCGATCAATGATAACACAAATGGCATCGAAGCCGTGGCTCTCCGGAAGTCCGGTTACGAAATCTACAGATAAATCTTCCCAGGGTTGCTTGGACACGGGAAGGGGTTGAATAGACTGCTTTGGTGCTATTTGCGATCCCTTCATGAGGGTGCACGTGTAGCAGTGATTAACGTAATTTGTGATGTTTTTGTGCATTCCCGGCCAGGAGAACGCGCGTCGGATTCTATCGTAGGTGCGATACATGCCCGCATGACCTGATACCAGATCATCGTGAGATAGTTTAAGAAGGTCTAGACGAAGAGATTCCAGAATGAAGATATGATCGGAATCTTTGTTGATAAAAAGAGAAGAGACGGTATCATAGGTAAAGTGATTTATTTTTTTGTTTTGTATTTTTTCTGATTCTTTTCGTAAATTAATGTGGAACGGTGATTCTAGCGTAACTCCGGATATAAATAGCTTTTCTGGTAACATGACAATGTTCTTATTAAGGTCCATGACGGCATCGCCGTGATCTGGACGGCAAGATAAGGTGTTGACCCTGTTGGTTGATCCGGGCCGGTATACGAATGTGAGGTTGAATTCTTGAAGAAGCGTGTGCTAGTGTGCTTGTCGGCCAGATAGGGTCTGCGGCTTCTTCCAGTATTCTAGGTTTCAGTGATCAGTCCAGACTTTGAAACCTTCTCGTCCGATGAGGTAATGGTGCCATTCTTCCAGGGCGTGGCTGCAAGCAGTTCTTTGTCATAAATAGGGTAATTCCGCTCAGCGGAGTTGAAACTGTGCGAAAGGAAGGCACAGGGTCGCCATTCCGAATCTTCACACTCCTGCCAGAGGACGGCTCCCATCGCTATATCCAAGGCATTGGTTTCTAACCGCATGTCTCGTGTTGAGTCTGGGTAAGCGAGGAGCGGAGCTTCCGTAAACTTCTTTTTAAGGGCTTTGAATGCCCATCTTTCTTCTTGACCCCACTGGAAGGGGGTGTCTTTCTTTGTTAGGTCATTCAATGGCCTGGCAATATCAGTGAAACTGGCGATGAATTTCCTATAATAGTTACAGAGGCTGAGGAAGGCCTGTACTTGCTTCAAGCGGGTCGGTTCAGGCCAGTTGGTGATGGCCTGGGTTTTCTTGCTTTGCATCTCAACACTGTGTTTTGAGACGTTCATGCCGAGAAATTCTACCTTGTTGGTGCTGAAGGAGCACTTTTCTGATTTGATAAATAGATCATTTTCTCGGAGTCGCTGTAGGACTTCTTTGACAAGGGCTTCATGTTGTTCTTTGGTCTTGCCCTTCGTGAAAATCATCATGTCGTCCATATAAATAATTAGGAAGGTGTATTGGTCGGCGAAAATGTCATTCATCATGTTCTGGAACGTGGGCAGAGAATTAGTAAGCCCAAAGTACATCACCGTTGGCTCGTAAGCCCCAATAGGCGTTACAAATGCCACTTTCCATTCATCGCCCTCCTTGATGCAAACATTGTTGTAGCCCCAGCGCAAGTCCATTGCGGTGAACATATCGGTGTCCTTGAGCCAATCCACTAGCTGGGAGATAAGGGGCAGAGGGTAAGCGTTCTTGACGGTTCCCTCGTTTACATATCTATAGTCCATAATGAGCCGTTTCTTTCCGTCCTTCTTCGGGATGAAGAATACCGGTGAAGTTTGAGGGGACTTCGATGGGTGGAGATATCCTTTTTTAACCTCTTTTTCGATAAAGCCATGAACTTCTTCCAGTTCGGTATCTGAAAGGGGAATAACTTGACCCTTTTTTGGTATGAAGTCTGGTTTAAGGTCTATGGCGTGATCCCACGGCTTGCGTAGGGGTAAGCGGTTAGATTCCTGTTCAGAGAACACATCAAGGAAGTCATGATAGACTTCAGGAACCTTTTCCTTGAGACCGGGCTCAATGCTTCTAATAAGCGCCCATGCATATGTATTGCATTTGTCAGTGCACTGAGAGAATTCTATTTTCTTATTGACCCAGTCGATTTCAGGATTGTGGTGTGAGAGCCAGTCATAGCCTATAATCATCGGGTGAGTTCCCAGCCCAATTACAAACACATGTATTTTCTTGTGATGGCCGTTAATTGAGGCCACAAGTTCAGCTTTATGTGAGATCTTCCCAAGAGATCTGACTTGGCCGTCTGTGTTGTACACGTTGATTTCCTCATCGAGAGGAATGAGATCAATTTTGTGCTTGGCGCACCATTTTCGGTCAACAAAAGTATTGACTGCTCCAGAGTCGAGGAGCACAGGTATCGTAACTTGCTTTTTTTCTTTTTCGGATTGGTAGCATACATCTATGGAAACGGAGAATTCTTTGGGATTCTTTAAGGTGTTTTCTGTAGGGATTTTGTTAATAAATACCAATGGGAACACTGTTTTCTTAAATAGGGAATTAAGCACACTATGTTTTAAGTCTGGTGCTGAGCTCTTTCGAGACCCCCTGGTGGACAGTGGAGAATTCTTTAAATTAATCAGAACCTGACTAATCGTACGGATAGGAAAATCCTCGTCGGTGCACTCGGAAAGCTCGGCTACAGGCTCAGTGCCAGCTACGGGGCTAATCAGTTCACCCTTGAGCATGGTCAACGAGTCATCTACGCCTACCGCTTTCCTACCGGCACGCCCGAGGATGTCCGCAGGACTTACAGGGGTAATACTACAATTGGCTGAATCCATCGGCTCGAAACCAGATCTAACTAAAGTGTCACTATCGTCCCTAGTCGAGGGGTCCAAATGTGCAGTAACTAATTTTTTTATGTTTAATAGATTTTCTAGTTTTTTGTTTTGTTTTTCTGCTTTTATCCTTGCAGTGAATAAACTATCGCCAACTGGTACCCTACTCCCGGTCAGCGGCTTCCTTTTAAAGCCTAGGATGCTTTTGCCTTGGCTTCTGATTCGAAGATGTCAGCCCAGTATACATGGGCCTCGTCTGACATATATTCTTGTCGGCTTGTCGTAACTGACTGGACGGCCATTTGCGCTTGTGGCACAGGAGGTTGGTTGGCTGGTGGGTCCTCCACCCACACTTCTGTATAATACCCGTCGGCGCCGGGTATCCAAACTTGCCGAAGGTTCTGGGGCTTCGGCTGAGCCCTTCTGTTACGATTTACGGCTTTACTTCTTTCTTTTTCCTCAGACTTACCTCTCCTTGCCTAGCTCTTTCCATGCTAAGCTCGTAGTTCCCATTGTCACATGCTTGTTTCTTCTTTCACCTTCTAGAATGTTCTTTGATTACTCATTGCTGCACTTCTGCCATTGGCTCGCTGACTCAACGATCCGTCAGCTGATTGTTCCTTCATGTTCTTTCATGTTCCATACGCTTACTCAGCGTCTCCTTGTTCTCGTATATAAACCCAAGTAGTCTTCCTGTAACCTCAGTTTAGACCTACTTGGATTATAACATCCTATTCCTTTTCTTGTGTCTCCACTCTACACCTGAGTGAGCACTTTAGCTCTTGCCTGCGTCCCATCCCGATCACAAGGGATTGTCCTTGGCCCACCCGCTTCAACGGGCAGTCAACCGTCTGGCCCCCACCAGGACGAATCCTTGACCCTATCGCTTGTAGGGTATCCCCCAGCTCCAGTATCTTAGGATCTTACCAAGTCCGCGCTCGACCCTTCGGGATCAAGCGTAACACCTTCCTTGTTGTGGGCCTCTCGGCTTCCACAGTTTCTGGCAGTATCTTTGGATGTGGCCTGCCTCGCCACAGTTGTAACAGGTAATTGATGGGTTTTGGGGCTGTCCCGTAACAGCGTCGATTTGCATGGGTGCACCATGCCCGGGTTGGGTGCCGTATTGTGTAAACCACTGGTTAGGCAGTGGACCGTTGGGGGGATTGTATCTACAAGGCCCCCATTGCCTCGGTGGTTGGAATCCGCGCTCCACAGCGGCGGACTCAAAGGATCGGCTGACCTTGCGGTAGGCTTCGATCAATTCGTAAATGTCCTCTTCTATGGACATGTGTAGGTGGACCTGCATGTAAATGTGGGCATCCACAGCCCGCTTTAGGATTTCGATCCCATGACCATTCTTGATCTGGGATTCCTTGAATAGAACCTCGAACCTCTGGAGGAACGAGTCTATAGCAGCCCCATTTTGCTTCAGGGCAGTAAGAGCCTTGAACGACTCATGAGCAAGGATGTCTATTTGGAAATGGTCCTTGATGGTTTTGACGAGCTCTGGCCATTGGGGCCAGGTGTCGTCGCCTTTGGGATATCCGAGGGACTTGCCGTCCTGTCTGAGGACATCTTTTTCTTCTTCCTCGACATACTCCTCGAGTTGGAGCCTTGTGAAGGCGGCAGTGTTGCCTTCTAGTCGTGAGAGTACTGCCACGATGCGGAGCTTGCAGGAATCCCATTTCTGGAGGGAGACCCAGACCTTGATTCCGGTCATCCAATTCCGGAATGTCTTTCGATCGCCATCCCATTTTCTGGGATTGGCAACCTTCTTGGCTATGGTGGTGGGGGAGTCGGTTTTCTCCCGAAGGAGTGCTTGGAGAAGAGCTTTAAGCTCATCGTTGGAGATGGACGAGGAGGACATTGATGGTTGGGTGCGGCGGGGTCTGGTGCGGGGAGGGATTGGTGTTGGGTCAGGTGCGGGAGGAGCGGTGGGTTCTCCTAAATCGGAGAGGGCGGAGTAGAGCCCTTCGAAACTTGGGGATCTGGGGGCAGACAGGTTGACAGTGCTTACTGCTTCGTATCTTTCAACGAAGCTCTGGGCATGCTTGCGGGGGTGAGGGTTGGACTACGTGCGGGGAAGGGGTTTATGGCGGTTGGTCTTCTTCAACAGATTGATTCGACGGGTGAAGAGCCCGTAGGGGTAGATGCCTGATAACAAGCGGTGTCATACGTGTATTGTGTGCTGACAGCGGACATCACAGGTATTCCACGAACCTGGTATCCTCAAACCACAGAGGATACGCCCTAGTGCACTATGGGCAAGCAGCAACGTTATCCGTATTTAATACGCCGGACGAGCGTGTATGCAACCTGTTATGGGTGGTATGCCCTGGTCCGTCATATGGAACCACTACGCAATGTCCCTTATGCCTGGGCCCAGCAACCACAACACATGGATTTGCTTTCTTTCTTGATTCTTGTGAGGTAGATAAAGACTCACGCGCTCTTGGTACTTCTGTAAAAGCTGAGCCCTAAACGTCAGGCGGGTCATGTACTCGGGTTACGGTATGAAGCTTTGGCCAAGTGTTATGCAGAGCACAAACACCGAAGCCGAGCAACTAAAGGCTTGCCATAAAGCCTTGCGAAAAGAGATGAGAGTGAAGGAGTACACTTATTGTCCAAGGTTTTAACCCAAGGAACAAGTGGCCAAAGCTGGGGGTACCAGCTGAGGACGCACCCTTTATATATTGTGAGAGATGGTGCACAGACCAAGCTGTGCTACAAGATAAGGTGTGAACGTGTACTATCTAAGGTAGGTGATATCCCACGGGTGTGGGAGAGTTCTGTGATATAGAAGCATAGCGACAGTAATTAAAAGAGTGAGGTGACCACGTGTTATGACGTCATATGATGTCATGGTCTAGGCCGTGTCATGTGATCTGGTCACATGACCAGTGAACGAGTGAAGAGAAAGTGAAAAATAATTAGGTCAGCATATACGATATAACAACATCCCACTGCCGCTCTTTTGCTGCGTCACCATACCAAGTATGGACCTAGCTACCCTTTCCACCCTGGTCACTGTCAATCCACCCCTACAAACCATCTCTCTGGACCGCCTTCTACTATTCCTTGCAAGTGCTACTGCGATCAAGAACGACATTCTCCTCATTCAATCCTCCAACCATTCGATCACTACAACTTCTGACATCCTTCCATATTCTATACAATCTTTCCTTTCACATACATGTGGCCTCTCAATTGGCACGATCGTCGATTGCTGGTCAGCATTCAAGGATGTAGTATGGCATGGCACTGAAGTCACCTCTTTTCTTAACCCTCCTCTCTCAATCTTTCATAATCATGGTATACCGCATGGTTTTGGTGAGTTCCTCATCATTGAATCTTCTGCTCACTCCTCACTGCTAATTATGATTTCACAGCAGCATAAACACTCTATCCACCCAGTCAACACTGCCCAGCACCATCCTGCCTGCGTACACTCAAGTGCATGCACATGATGCATGCTCAGCAACGAGAATGTGTGTTGTACACTCTTTCTAAGGGACCATTGCCAGTCTACTCGGTTCACCTATCATGTGAAGGTATGTCTCTGCCTTTATTGCCTGTGTGCCGATCGTGAGTGACAATCATCCCAATAGCATGTGAATTCAACTATTACCATAACTACAAGGTCTTCAAGGGTGTGCGCACATACTATGGAGGAATCCCCAACATCATCCAAATCAGCGAGCATCAATTTGTTGAGCACCAAGTCATTGAAATCTGGATGAGCTTAATGGACAACTGGTATGTCCATTTTCATTGATTGCCATTAACTAGTGGCACACTAATTCGATTCATTGAAGGACATCTGCCATGGCCTGCATGAATTTTATAACATTTCGATTGCCAAGACTAATAAACCCCTGCCTGATTGGTCCTTTGGATTTACTGTTTCATCTGAGCATGTCTGGTCCACATTCGTCCTTTATTGTCTACTTGAAGATACAACTGAGTGACATGAGTATCTTGTTGTCAAGCACACTGGGAACCATAAGGACCACTTCACTGAACTTCTTCAGGCACACAATGAGTGCATGCATATTGAGGGCCAACTGGAGCTAACTCATTTCTGTGACAAGTGTACACGCTGGTTCCATGGTTGCAATGGCAAAGGTGGGCATCCCTCTGATTTAAACATGTGGTAAGTTTTCACTAATGTGTTCGCAGTTGACTGCAAATGTTCAGTTGTTGTCACTAACGGTGTTTGCATCGGCCACCCTTGCTGTGGGGTACACAACTGCAAGGTTCCATTGAACAATAACCAAGACCGCTTCTGTCTGGTCCATGCTACCCTTGAAAGTGTTTGTGCAGTTGTCGGTTGCAACCAGCAAGTGGTATCTGGTTGGCTTATGTGCATTGACCCAGTACACCAGCATGTTGAGTCGCATCACTGGGACAAAGGCCAGTCATGCTTTCAGCTCCATGATTGCCTTCAACGTGCCCACGATACCCATTCATCCAGCCACTCTGTGGGTTCAAGGGCATTATCTCAGCTCACTGCCGTCGATGAGGAGGATGCCTTCAACATTGATCAGACTGGAGGTGTCAGTCAAGCTGATGAGTATTCACCTACTCCATATGCTGCTACCAACAGAAAGATACGTGCAAAATTCACTCACACACAAACCCACAATGAACAACTTGCAGTCGCACCATGTGGAATGATACTTGGACGTGACACCATGTTTGGCGCTGAAGGTGTTGCCAGCATAGCCATAAGTCCTTATTCCTTTAATACTGCAATGCCTGCTGATTATGCCCACTGATCACATACACCATTGCCAGGAATTTATCAAGTGTACATTTCGAACAGAGGTGATCAAACCTGACCATCTTTTTTTCAACAACAACTGCTCCCTTGCTCAACATGTCAAATTGGACCCATACTTCAACACCATCGGGCTTAGTGTGGACGTTTTCCATTTCAAGTCAAAGCACAAAGAGACCCACGTCTTTTGCCAGGAACACTGCAATCCTGCTGCCTTTGCAGAGCTGATCAGTGAGGACAGCCAGGGTTGGTTCTTCAACTCATCAATTGCTGAGCAGATGAACATATGGATTGGAGAGTATCATGCAATGTGCAGGGAGATGCTAGTCGACAAGTATGACTTTTTCTTAGATCAAATGATCTTGCACTGGAACTGTATGACTAGGGGCAAGCTGGATGCCCAAGGTGCTCATCTGGGTAATTGACCTGTCTAGCTACTAGCTTCACGTTCATACAGTTATCAATAATGTCAATCAATAGTAACATTGTTTGCACTTTGTTTGAGCACAGTCAGTGACAAAATGTTTTCATATCAAGAAAATAACTGTTCGTGATTGCGACAAATTGAATGCCAATTCAAAACAGCTGGGTGGCAGTACTACATAGTATATATATACCAATAACGAGCTAGAAGTGACCCATCCGCCACTTGCCTTTGATCTCGTTGTGAATAAATGTGGTCCAGCGACCGCGTTCTGTATGCCCATACCCAATGTAACATTCCCACATAGACTTGCTTATGCTCAGCCAATGGTGATGGTGATCATAGAATGTTGACTTCACAAACTTGATATGGAATTGGTCTTGAAAGATTTGCTCTATGGGGTGCTGCTTATTTGACTCTAAGTGGCATTTCCTGAATTCGATATCCATCTCGTTTACATAGAAATCGAATGGCCACACATGGTAGCTCTGTTTGGTACTTGAGGAGACATGGCATCAGGCAATAGACAATGGCTTCAACTGTCCAATCGCTGGAGAAAGTGTGACAGAATCGCCAGTGGTGGTCAATGTGTGGGGGTGGCACGTAATCGGGGAAGATCTGGGACAGTTGGGTGAGGATGTGTGATGTCGCATAGGGTGTGATTTCCGCTTCTTGAGTGGTCTTTGAGAGGAGGACTGTGCAGAACAAGTAGGTGGCAATGATAAGATCTCAACTGAAGGGGTACGTTGACGTATGAAGCTGGATGTATGTGGCATTGGAGCAGATAGTTGACTTGAATTGGCAGTTTTGGCATACGCCCATTGCCAGTGTGTGCAGCCATCTTTTCCTGCATCACACTATGTAGTGTTAGTAATGGGAAAAGAATCAAAGAAAAGGGGGCTTGCAAATGTGAACCATCAGCCAAAATCCTCGTTGTGGGCAATCCAGCAACACCAATGAAGCATCTTGGCACAACCTAGGCACTGGGGGGTGTACTTTGGTTTTTCTTGCCGAGAAAAAGCCGATGGAGGTGGCGATGGTGATGGTGAGGGTAGATGGCTGGACACTGCAGAGGTCATTTGAGTAGACAGATGTCAAGGAAAGGAAAGAAACTTGCTGGCAGCATGAGGGAAGTGAGGTGAACGGGTGAAGAACAATGTACGGCGAGAGCCTGGCTGGCTTTATAAAATAACATCTTGCCTGATAACATCATTGCTATAGTATAACTACCACATAGCAGTGCGGCAGCTGGCAGATACAAGATGCTGGCAGTCTGGAATTGCAGAGGATGGCGGTGTCACAGGCATGCTGGATGCCAGATGCTGGCAGTCTCAGAGACCGCAGGAGTCTGCTGGCAGATATAAGACACCGGCAGTCTGGAATTGCAGAGGATAGTGATGTCGCAGACGTGCTGGACGCCAGACGCTGGCAGTCTCAGAGACTGCAGGAGTCTGCCAGCAGATGCGAGATGCCGGCAGTCTGGAATTGCAGAGGATGGTGGTGTCGCAGACATGCTGGACACCAGACACTGACAGTCTCAGAGACCACAGGAGTCCGCCAGCAGATGCAAGATGTAAGACACTGGCAGAGTGGAGGACGAACAAAGACAAATGCTATTTCATAATGAGGAGACAAAGGCACCCACTAATCACTATCTATTTGCATTGTGCTGCCTGCAACTTTCTCCTTGCCACCCTGAGGTCAGCATCCTTGGTAGGGTGTGTATCCAAAAATAAGCTATAATGCCCCATATCAGAATACCCTGCAGTGATAGCATGGTCTCTTGCATCGTGTAGTGCATTGAACCACCGTGCTTTGTGGTCGTAAAACATAGATGACTTCCAAGGGACCTGAAAAAGGGTCTGGAACTGTGCTTCAACCGTTAGCTGGCTTGTCGGCCTCAATATAAATCCCCTATGAACATCAATGGCATAGAAGCTAGAAGGAAATTTTGCTTCAGTCACATCAATGCCTGGGACAAGACAGGCCACAGTAAACGGATCAGGGGATTCTACGCCACCAATACTATCGTCGTCGTGAATAGAAATAACTTCGTCTGCAATGTGACAGTGGTCAGTAATATAACTAATATATCATTGATCTTGACCTAGACATACCACTTTTCGAAGGGTGGGCCTGTCTTGACTGAAAATCGAGCAAGAGGGCAGCAGTGGGCTAGTTGGTTGGTGTCATGTGATGGTGCTTCTAGAGGAAGGACATTGAGTAGGACTCAGATGGCTCATCTTTAGATGAAAGCTCCAGCAGGGTATCGAAAGTGTCAAGCTGGTGTGTGCATGCAATCATCTGAGCATTCTTGACATAGCTACATTCTTGTGAGAGTGATATGCAGGGGTTTGGCTCACAAGAGGTAGTGGAACGGAAATAACGATCAAACTGGGGGTATGAAGTGATGTTGATTGCCTTGAAAAAAAGCCTTTGTGAAGGTTTAGTAAGTTAAATTATGCTGTCCATCTTCATTTTCACCCAGGTATCAAGAGTGGGATTGAAGAAGTGGACAGTGGGTGATGGTGTTGTGTTATCTTCCAGCGTGATGAGCTCGAGGTCAAGAAGTATGGATAACATAAGTTTGAAGTATGGGTAGATAAAACCATGTTGAATGTCGACAGTGATAGGTTCTTCATTGTTCTACAGTGTGGTCAGCATCATATAAGAGTTAGCAATAGAAGAGAAGTCATACCTTAGAGAAACTAAAAGCAAGTACATGCTCACATATTCTCTTTTTATCAAGGAGTGATTCTTGATTGCGCTGGCGTTTCTGCTTGGCCCTCTCATGAACACTGGCAATGTGTTCCACAAAGATTGGTCGAAGTTGGGAGGTATGATGGGGATTGATGGACACATCTGCCATTTGCATGTGGGGTACAGAAACAGACAGATGTGCAGATGAATGGGCCAAGGGGGACAGATCAATTGATGATGGCATAGCAGAAGATGGGCACAAAGTGGGGTCGATGTTCAGCAATGAGGAGGAGGATGTCACTGAGGAAGGCAAGCTGGTGATAGAGGCATGATCAAGTGTTGACGTTGCGACTGATGGGGAAGATCCAGAGGACAACTCTATAACAGAATCAGGAGAAGCGAGCAAGTGAGGTGCAGAATCAGAAGTGGAAATCAAGGATGAAGGGACCGATGATATGAAAGGAAGTGGCATATCAGAATATGGTTTGGCACCAGTCACAGTGTGGCCATCAGCAGTGCAACCTCCTGCAGTACAACAGTGTTTGTGACACATATGTCGCTGGCACCTGTGCCCAACCCTTGTCACCATGCATTTCACGTAGGTGCATTGTTCACCTGTGTGGCCATGGCCACTCTGAGAAGGTTGCGGGGCTGTGGGCGGTGACCTGCCTTGAATGAGAGTAGGCGAGGTTGTTGGTGAGTTGCGGGGTGAATTACCTAACCCATCACCCCAGTGATACCAACTGCAGCATTTATTGCACTAGGGATATGGTATCAGTGAAAGCAGCACTGATCAGAAAACATTACCCAACAGCATAATAGGGTCAGCCAGCGTTGCGCACATTGGTGGCTATTACAAAATGCAGCGGGACATCTGCACTATATCCATTCATGCCACATTGGTGGGAGGAAGTATATGGTGGGGGAATGAAAGGCATAAGACTGACAGCCACAATAATAGGGCCATCGACCCAGGGAGGATAGGGAGCGTGAGTGATGAAACTGTACAAGCAAACAAGTTAGCTGGGGGAATCAGAAGGAAACAATTCCATATCTTGGAGAACAAATGAAATAGCCACACATTGAGGATTGAGAGGAATGCAAGACAGACAGACTAAACAGATAAAAGGAAGTGGGAGCAAACAAGAGGAATGATCATCGTAACGTCCCCCCTTTTTTTATATGTCCAGGACAGCACCTGGATGAGAGGAGCGGGAATGCCAGAGGATGCAGGGGAATACTACAGCATTGGATTGATTGATAAGTATGGCACACAGGAGATGGGGGACAACCTAACCATGATGGATCATCTAAAATTTGCATAGCCAAGGGGTATTGCCGGACAAGTATCACAAAGGAGTGCTGGGGCAAGTGCACTAGATTACTGTCACAATTGCAAGCAGATAATGGTTTGATGGATGAGTACCATAACCCCCAATCCCTCAGACCTCAGGTGTGGATGCCAACTAGGAAATGAATAATGTTTATTGGTGGTTGTGAGCCCGTGAGCGTAGCACTGGCCGAGTGTCAATATTTCAATCTTAGCAGGCGTGACAGCTTGCCACTTGACTGCCTTGCACACAGTTCAAGCTCTGCCCAAATATTGTTTGGTCATGTTTATGAGGTTTGGACTGCTCGGATGTTTGGACGTTCAGAAAAGTCAATACCCAGACATCCTCAGAAGAAGGAATGTGAAGGATAAAGGAGTGTAAGTAAAAGTTAGGTGCAAGGGGATTCATAATATCTCACATATTCTTGAATGTCCTTTGGTATAGCTGATATACCATTGTACATACTTGGAACAGGCTTGCCAAACCCCTCAAATACTTGAAAAGTGACACATGAGTACAAACAAGAGTAAAATACGCAAAACACACCAGCACCACACCTGTCCAGACCTTTCTGACAAGTTCATCACTCTGTGCATCTGACTGCTCATCATGTGGCCTCTCTGCTCTTACCTTGGCACTCACACTTACAATGTGCACTTTGAGATTCTGTGTGCTTTGCATCTCTGCACTTGCAGGTGGATTGCAGGAATTCTCCTACTAATTAGGCAGGACACTGTTAGTGAGGAAAGTCATTGCCCAGAGTCTCTCATTGACATCTTGGACAGCAGTAGTGATGCCTTGAAGGACAGCTGAGTGATAGTTGTAGCTGTGCAAAAATAAGCTTAGAGCAAGTATGAGGCTGTCAATATGTGTCACTGCTATGCATACAGGCAGTCCATCCAATTCACCTATATCTGAGACAGAGGTTGTGTTTGAAATTTTCATGAGACAGCTGGATACATGACCTAGAGTGAGTTCAGAACATGCAGAGTATTGAAGTGTGCAGAGAGATACATATCTTTCCAATCATGGGTAGTATGGTTGGCATGTGTGCATTGGGATTGTCATAGATGTTGGTTAGAGAAGGTGGAAGAAAGGAGACATCCATGATGGATGCTGCATTGACAATGCCATGGATGGTCTTGTGGTCATATGCTGCTATTATCAAAGAATATGTCCACTAGTCACATGGCTGAAAGAAGCACCTGTGCTTCCTGAAAAGCAAGTATGACTAAACTTAGCCCAAAAGAGGCTTGTTAAGTCAAATATAACTTAAAAATCTTATTCACCCACTACCAGCATTAAATACTGCCCCAAATACCTTTACCTCACTGTATTATAGATAGAGTGGGCCTCCTTGGCTATGCAGCTCCTGCTAGTGCATGCACACTTCCTGACATAATCCAAACCTCCCTGCCCTAGTGATGTGCCAGGCCTAGCCTGAAGCCCTCAAGCCAGCTGACAAAATATCTCTGGACCTGGAAGACCCTTCAAGTATCCAGACTCCCAGATAGCACTCCAGATACCATATATCCAGCCCAGACATCAGACCCCCAAACTCAGATTGGATGTATGGTATCATTCTGGTACAGCAGAGTGTCAGGGATGTCTGCCATTTGATATTGGATCTTTTTCAGTACCCTTTTGCTTCAATTGAGATACAAGTGCCCCCTCATCCCATATTATGTAAACCTTCCCCTTTATACATGGCACCTCAGTTGTTTTGCCTGTCTAGCAATAGCTGAGGTGAGCCTTTTTACATTCAGTATCACTCCATTTCTAGTGTACAGTAGTCCTGGACTATTTCAGCTGCACCTTCTGGACTCCAGAAATTCTATTAGGTTATGAGCCTTGCTGGTGCATTCTAATCAAAACAACTCAATTCACACATTCCTCAGTGCACCTCAGATGCATCCTGCCACCCCAGCTATATACCACAATCAAAGCAATATTCCAACCCTGTCATGTCATCCAATATAACATCAGACAGCATCTGAAGTGATAAGATTCTAACTGGACCCAAAACCTTCCCACTATGGAAGGTAAAGGTCACCTGGAAACTCTGGACTAGCAAAGCCTCTGAAGTCATCTCCAGCATGGACACCAAACCAATCCTTGGAAGTGGTAGAGCAATAGCTTTGGACATCTGTGATGGGCAAGAATGCGACAAAAAGGCCCACAGCATTATACAATGTCATATCCACTATTCTGGACTCCCAGATCCAACTCTGGACTCAACTCTGGGTCCATTTCCTGTGACCTCCAGTACTTTCTCAATGAGTTCTCACCTCTGACATTCTGGATACTCCATATTTAGTTCTCCTTGTTCTCTGTGTTACATTCCATTCTTTACTTACAGTACATAGCCACTATTCTCACCTTTAGCCACCCTCCATTCCTGTGCTCTGCTTAGGAGCACAGCTCTGGCCTACTCAGAATCTGCACTCTGGAATATTAGTAAGACCTATGTTTTATATCTGTATATAAGTCTCTGTATTTCCATTGTAGATACCTCAATTCAAATATCATTTTAAACCCTCCAGTTTCTGATCCTCTGACCCCCTTAAGTCTCCAGACTCTCATCTGACCCACCCTTGACCATTGTTGCTTGCAACAAGGTTAAATCTGACTCTACTTCATGCTCCAAAATTACAGGACAACCTGGACTTGTGATAAGGGCACATCATATAAGGTGAAGCCAAGTCCTGTCCAAACTCTGGATGCCCCAGAGTTACCTTCCGGAGATCCAGTTTTAACATACAGAAACATATCTCCAATACTCTCCTGCTCAAAACCAAGTTCTGCAGCTCTGTCAAGGAACTGTGGGACAATCTCCTATCACTCCTAGACACCCCAAGCATCTCCTCCACATTCTACATACTGCTCTTCAGCATAGCCTGGGATGGGCAATCCAATACCTTGGAACACATCATGTCACTTTGAGCCTTAGAATCTCACCTCATCACCATGAAGTTCTCTGTAGATCCCAAAGTCATAGTATTTATCCTATTAAACTCCCTCCTGAAGACTCTGGAATGGGAACTATTCAAGTCCTCATTAATTAACATCACAAAAGAAAGCAAACTGACTTTTGATGCAGTGAAAACCTAGATCATCACAAAAGACACCCTTTTATACCCATCTGGATACTCAAAGTCTGCCATAAAAGCCTCTAGCTCACAGAAGCCACTCACCCACCCTCTGAATGCCACCACCTGGTGTGAACACCACCTATCCACCACCCATAACTTCACTGACTGCACCACCTACAAGAAATGGGTAGTGGATCTGTAAAGCAGAGCATTTAGGAGAGTGAAAGGAGGAAAGAAGAAGGAGAAGGCAAATGTGATGATCCAGACTCTGCAAATGTAGTCCAAGAGCATATATCACAGATGCTAATGAAACATATCCATGCTTACTTGTTATCCAAACAACATAGCAGTGAAAGCAATACCCTTATCATTGACTCTGGAGCATCATCACACATGGTCCTACACTGATTCTGGTTTAAGACTTACCAACTGCTACACCTGCCACATCTGGTGACCCTCAGAAATAACTCCGAAATATATGCAATCAGAATTGGAACAGTGTCACTCATCTCACATGTATCCAGATAGACCTTCAAAATAATATTATCAAATGTTCTCCTGATCCCAGATTTCTAACTCTCCCTCATATTTGTGACCTAGCTGTCCTGTGCTGGACTCTCCACCATTTTCCCAGCTAACTCCAATGTATTCTATGTGCAGAAGGACCACCAGACCATTTTAACTGCTGGACACAAAGGGGGGCTCTACTATGCTCATGTTATTCCAAGCAACCAAAAGGAAGCAGCCCATGCAATGGTCAACATAAACCTACTTTACCACTGGATGGGACATATATTCACTAACCAGATTCAACATATAGTAAAGTCAAACCAGCTCTGTGGCATAGACATCTTATCTGGAACCCCTGGGTTTTATGAAGCATGCACTCTGGGAAAAATGATGAAACTGCCCTTCAGATTGCAGGATGGTCCTCAGACTACTCACCTCCTAGAAATGATATACACAGACATCAGAGGCCCAATAACTCCAAGGTCACAAGTTCTGGCTAATTATCATTGATGGTTTCAGCTGTTTCCCATGGGTGTACTTCATGAAGCACAAAAGTGAAGTGCTACAGATTTACAACCAGTGGAAGGCAGATGTCCAAACCCTACTCCAGACCAAGGTGGGACAGGAAGACTTCTTTGAACTATATACCAGTTTTATCCATAGTGACAAAGGCATGGAATACACAAATAAGGCATCCTGAGACAAACTCTGGACTGATGGCACCCAACCTGAAATGTCTGCCCCCTATACTCCAGAACAGAACAGGCTTACAGAACAGATGAACCAAATACTGGCAACCCTAGCAAATACCATGCTAGAAGAATCAAAGCTCTCAAAGTCATTCTGGGCCAATGCCATGTCCACTGTCACCTACCTCACTGCACAGAGCCCAAGTTCTGGACTCAACAGGAAGGTTCCCTACCAAATATTCTTTAACTGGCAGGATACAAAGGGGATATTAGATTAGATCAGGAGATCTAGGAAGTGGTATAGGAATGCTGAGGAGATCCAATTGTAGAGGGATCTAAAATAGTCTACACATGGTAATCTTGAGGTATGATGTCATAAATAACATCAGGGTCTGGACATATCACATGACTAGTCATGTGACTGGCCTTGTGGAGGTCACATGACTTAAGGAGTGTGAGAAGAAGTGAAAGTGAGGAAATAAGGAGCATGGTAAAAGTTAGATGCAAGGGGATTTGTAACAGTAAGCACATCTATTTAGAAGTGTTCCTGTATTTCCTTTTGAAGCATTTTCCATGCAGGCCAAGCTTTGTCTCCCCTTTGGTATCCAAGATCTTGTCTGGTGGCAGACTTCACATTTTCAATCTCAGAGTTGCAGTACTCTTTGAGTTTTAACCTCACATAGATAGCTGCATCACCCTCCATGCAAGAGAAAACTACTATGGTCCAGAGTTTGTTAGATCCCCAATTTTAGAGGGAGACCCATACTTTGAGCTGGGTAAACCAGACTCAGAATTTATCTCTTTTGCCATCTCACTTGCCAGGATCAGTGACTTTCTTAGTAATGGCAGAGGGGCTGTCCTCCCTATCCTTAAGAAGGGCTATGAGCAGCATCTTCAATTCATCATTACTTAGTGAGGACAATGACATCTCAGGTGGTGATGGCAGGGGCAGAGTCAGTATCTGGTTTCAGTTCTGGAATTGGATGTGGTAGGGAGCTTCCTTGACTTGGGAAAGTGTTTCAAGCAGGCCCTCAAAAGAGAGTGAGCATGGTGGTAGATATGTATGTGCCTGTTCCAGAGAACCAGGCAACAATAATTTTAGTATCCTGTCAGTTCTTACTTGCCAGTATCTTTCAACTGACATCTGGGGATGCTTGCAGGGATGAGGTCAGGTGATAGATTGGGAGAGGGGTTTGGTATGGTTGGTCTTTTTCTATCAGTTTGCTATGGATGGTGTGGGTTCTATCAAAGGGTAGAACTTTGATAATGAAGTGTGTCATATGCATATTGTGTGCTAATGGTGGACATCATAGATATTCTGCAAACCTGGTAACTGTAAACCACAAGAGTTATGCCCTAGTGCACTATGGGCAAGCAGTAATGTTATCCATATTTATAACAGCAGACAACTATATGAATATCTGTTCAGGTAATATGCCCCACTCTGTCATACAGAGGTGATATGCTATGTCCCTTATGCCTAGGCCTGGCAGCCATTAACAATGGTCTTTGTTTCTTTCTTGAATTTTTCTGATGGGAATTAAATCAACCTGATCTCATAATGCTTCAACAACAAGATGTCCTGTTTGCCCAAGGGCAGTGTAAATAGCTTTGACCAAGTGTTGTGAACCACTAGGATCAGCACCACTGGCCTCAGCCTAATGGCAACTACATACCTCACAAAGGAAAAGGAAAAAGGGCTTGAGCTCAAGCATACCAATCACACAGTATAGGAATCAATATAACAGGTGGTCAAAGCTGGGGATGTTAGCTAAGACACCTGCTTTTATATAGTGCTATGAAGTGTGCACAGACTATAGGGTCCATGGTATGAACTACTATACATGGCTAAACTAAAGTACATGCTCATAGGAGAGTTCTGTGATTGGGAAGCAGTGGTAGCAGTAATTAAAAAGGTGTATGATATCACATCATAAGATGTCATGGTCTAGACCCAGTCATGTGACTAGTTATATGATGGATGAAGTAAGCAAAATGATAGGGGCTGAAGATGGTTCATAACAATGAGAAGGAATGAATGGAGGTCAGAATGGCAAGAGAGTACCTAGGAAGACTTGGTGCAGGATGTATGTGTCACACCCTTGCCTAGACTCAGTCCTTGTATTTCATAGAAGAGGAAAGAAGAGAAGAGAAGAGGGAGGAAGAGAATCAGACAGGAGACAAGAGAAGACTAACTCAATATTTGTACTAGAGGTACAAATAGAGTACAGAGGGTTTAAATACTAAAGTCCAGTTCAAAGTTCAGATAAGGGAATAGAGAGACATGTGGTAAGGTAACACCCAGTGGATCAGCTGAAGGATATAGAGCATATCTCTCGGTGGCACAATGTTGTTGAGCCTGGCCCTTCCTGTATGCTAGATAAAGGGAGAGCATATGTATGGCAAAGAAAAATATATATAGTGAAAGCATATGGAGTAGTGAAGTGTCTAAGAAAAAGGATTAAGGGTTATGACTAAGAAATGAAGGGTTGAGGATATAAAGGGAATACTAAATAAGGAAATCATGGAAGTGCAATATAAAAAAAGGAGGAAGTCCAAATGAAAGGAGTATGGAATCAGATAAAAAGGTTTGGACTAAGGGTTTGGAGGTCAGAGTTGATAGGGGTCAGAACAGATATTACACTGCCTCTCATGTATCTGTTTCTTATGCTTGAAATTTATCTTCTTTGGACCTTCTCACTTTGAAATTGATTTCTGATAGCTTTATTACTCCTGGGCTAAATTTTCACTAGTACTTGCAGTGCACTTCATACACTGTGTTAGGGTTTGTTATTGCAATAGTTTTATTACTCACTGTATATATATCTAAAAATTTATATAAAGCATTCTCTAGTTATTTTTGAAATAGCAGTTATTCAGAAAAGCACTATAACATGATTTTATACATGTAATTCATCATATATTCACATTTGATTGTGATAATTCTATATAAGGCTGATTTTTAAAATCATGATTGATTTATGCTATATAATAAAGTTAGTATATGGAAAGCCTTGTTAGATTACTACTTACATAAAAGGTACTGTGCAATTATATTCATGATAAGCTCCTCTTTTTTTTTAATACTAGATGTCATAGAATAATCAGAAAAGAGCTTATTCATTTGTTTGGATATATTGAAAGATGTTCCATTCTTTTCATATTTTTCTGTGGCCAAAGTAAAGGGGTCTTGAAATCCTTGTTGAAGAAGAATAAAAGAATATTGAAGAATTAATATAAGACCTATAGAAACAGATATAATTTATTAAAATGTAAAATCAGTCAATTTACCAATTCCCTGATAAAGAATATCTTTTTTTGTGTTCATTGTTTTTTTGGCCTAGGAAAGATAATAATTGAATAAATAAACTTATATATTTGAATAAATATATATACCATAGATGTTATAGCTATCTTTTGAGAGGAATCCTAAAAAATTTGTATATATTGGCATATGTATATAACAAAATTGGTAGTAAGCTTACTATGGAAAACTGGGGCATGGAAACAATCTAGAAAATATCAAATTATATATAAAACTTAAAAATCAAACTAACTGTCTATTAAAATAATACTGAATCAGAAAAGTAAAATATAATATAGATAAATCTTACTTTCTAAATGTTATTCAAGAATAAATATATAAAATAAGATAGCATATAATAACAGAAACTTACATCCTATAGAAATATTGATTTATTAATGCACAAATTTTATATAAGTATAAACATAATATAGTACTTACTAGCTAAGATATCATATTAGAAATTATAGAATAATATAATTTGCAATAATATAACATAATTAGTTAGCAGATTATAGATATATAATAAATCAGATAACTTACATTCTATTTTAAACAAATTATGAAATGACTTCATATATAAATTACTATTTGATATTATATTTACCATCTGAAAAAATAAATTTAAGTGTCATTTAATAAGATATTATTGTGACATTACATACAATCTATTGATGAAAAGTAGTAATTGAAATAAATATATTAGTAAGTAAAAAATGTTATCTCATATAAATAAAGGCACTTACAAACTTGGTAACAGAGAAATAATAGCAGAAAAAGCAAAAGCAACAATTAGCAACAATAATACTCATAAATTGTTTTATAACTTACTTTCTATTAATAGAAAACAGAAAAAAGGTGATAATAAATAGAATTCTCATATCAAATCCACATTAGATTACTTACTTGCTATCAATAACAAAATAGTGTAAGAAATAATAAAGCTTTAGTATTCTTATTTGAAATTCATATAAAACCACTTACTTGCTATAAATGATACAAAGCAAGAGAATTAATAGTAAGCAAGATTCTTAGTTCAAATTCAGATCAGATCACTTACAGACTATAAGAGAATACCAAAAAAGATAGTAATAAGCAGGATTTAATATATTCAATCACTTACTTCCTATCAATAAAACAATAGTAGAAGTGAGAGTAATAAATGAAATTCTCATTTTAAATTTATATCAGATCACTTACTTTCTATCAATAGCAAAGCATTAGAAGAAAGAATAATAAGCAAAATTATTTGAAATCTACAATAGATTACTTTTACATACTTGCTATAAATGACAAAATAGGAAAATAAGCAGAATTTTTCAAATGCACAATAAATCACTTACTTCCTATTAATAGCAGAATAATGGAAAACACAATAATAATAAGGATTTTTATTTCAAATTCATATTAGATCACTTACTTGCTATCAATATCAGAATAGTAGTAACAATAATAATAAGTAGGATTTTCAATTCATTAATATAAAATCACCTACTTTCTATAAATGGTAAAATAGCAGGAAAAATCAAAATATTGATAAGCAGAAATCTTATTTCAAATTGCTATTTGATTGCTTACAATCTTTCAATGAAAAAAATAACAAGATAGATAGTGATAAAATAAGTAGAATACTCAATTTGAATTCAAATTAGATCACTTGCCTCCTATCAATAGAATAATAAAAAATATGATGATAAATAAAACACCTGTTTCAAATTCAGAGAAAACTACTTACTTGCTATTAATAAAAAAAACAGAAGAAACAATAATAAGGATTCTAATTTCAAATCCATATTAAATCACATACAAGCTGTTAATGGCAAAATAGCCAATAAAATAGTAATAAGTAAATTCTTATATGAAATCCATTTCAGATCACCTACTTCCTATTAGTGGCAAAATATCAAAAACAATGGCAATAAGCAAGATTCTCATTTCAAATCTACATCAGATCACTCACATGCTATCAATGGTAAAACAGTAAAAGGAGTGATAATAAGCAGAATTCTCATTTCAAATCTATATGTGATCACATACTTGCTATTAATAGGAGAGATGATGATAAGTAGAATTCTGATTTGAAATTCACATCAGATCACTTACAAACTATAATAGCATAGCAAAATAAATAGTGATAAGCAAAATTCTTATCAGATCACTTACTCGCTATTAGTAAAAGAGTAGCAAAAGAAATAATGATAAATGGATTTTTTTCAAATTTCCAACAAACCACTTACTTGCTAGCAGTGGCAGAACAGTAACAAAAATAACAATGAATTATACTTTCAAATTCTCATTGAATTACTCACTTGCTATAAATGGAAAATAGTGGAAAAAATAGAAATAAACAGAATTCCTATATTAGATTCATATCAGATCACTTACTTGCTATGAATAGAAAAAGTAGTAATAAGCAGAATTCTTATTTCATAATCAAATCAGATCACTTACTTGCTATTAATAATAAAATAGCAAAAGAAATGGTAATAAGTAGAATATCTTGTTTAAATTTATATTGAATCACTTACAGACTATTAATAGAAAAACAGCAGAGCTAGTAATAAGTAGCAGTCTCATTTCAAATCTATATTAAATAGCTTACTTCCTATTAATAATAAAATAGCAAGAAAAATACTAATTAGTAGAAATTCTGTGTTAGATTCATATTAATCACATACTTGCTATCAATGGCAAAATAACAGAAAAGATAGTAATAAGTAGAATTCTCATTTTAAATTAATATCAGATTAACTTACTTCCTATTCAAGAATGAAATAGCAGAAAAGATGGTCATTAGCAAGATTGTTATTCCAAATTCATATTAGATTACTTGCTTCCTATCAATAGTAAAAATTTACTAATAAGAAGCAATCTTATTTCAAATCTATAGCAAAACTACTTACTTGCTATTAATAGCAGAGAGAAAAAGTAATAAGATTCTCATTTCAAAAGAATTATATTAGATCACCTACTTGCTATTAATGGTAAAATAGTAGAATGAAATAATAAGCAGGATTTTCTATATGGTCTATATTAAATTACTGACTCGCTATAAATAGTAAAACAATGAGAAAAATAATCATGAGTAGAATTATTATTGCAATTGAGCCTAGATCACTTACTCGCTATTAGTAATGAAATATACATATAATAATGAGCAGAATGTCTATATCAAATATATATATTACTTACTTGCTATTATTAAAAAAATAGCAAAAGGAATAATGATAAGTAAGATTCTTATATCAAATCCATGTCAAATAACATACTTCCTGTGAATAGTAGAATAGCAAAGATGGGGTGATAAATAGACTTTTTATCTTAAATTCATATTAGATCACTTACTCGCTATTAATGATAGAATAGCAAAAGGAATAGTGATAAAAATGAGCAGGATTTTCACTTCTAATACATATCAGATTACATACAAGCTATAAATGGCAAAATAGCAGAAAAAATGATAATAAGCAAAATTCTCATTTCAAATTTATATTAAACCACTTACTTGCTATTAATGACAGAACAGTGGGAAATATAATGATAAGCAGAATTATTATTTTAAATCTACATTAGATCACTTACTTGCTATCAATGATAGAATAATAATGAAAGAGATAACAATAAGCAGAATTCTTTGCTTAAATTTAGATCAGATCACTTACAGACTATTAGTGGCAAATGGCAAAAGTAATAGTGATAAGAATTCAAATCCATATTATATAACTTACTCGCTATTTGTGGGACAATAGCAGAAGGGATGGTGATAAGCAGATATAAACTCATATCAGATCACTTACTTGCTATTAATAGAAAGATAGCAGAAGAGATAATAATAGCAAGATTTTCATTTTGATTTCATATTCATATCAGATCACTTACTCGCTATCAGTGGAAGAACAGCAGAAAAGATGATGGTAAGCAATATTAATATCTTTATCTCAAATTTGTATCAGATCACTTACTTGCTATTAAAAATATATAGTAAAAGAGATAGTGATTAGAAGAATTCTTATTTCAAGTTTCTATTGAATCACTTACAAGCTATTAGTTGAAGAATAGCCAAAATAAGGATAAGCAGAATATTCATTTCAAATCCACACCCAATCACATACTTCCTATTAGTTGGAAAATAAAAGAAGAAATGGTAATAAGCAGAATTCACTTTTCAAATCTATACCAGAGCACTTACTTCCTATCAATGGCAAAACAGTAAGAGGGACAGTAATAAGCAGATTGCTTGTTTTAACTATATATTAAATTACTTACTCGCTATCAATGGTAATAAAGTAGGAATAATAGTGGTAAGCAGAATATTTCAAATTCATATCAGATCACACACTTGCTATCAATGGTAAAATAGCAGAAGTAATAGTAGTAAGCAGAACTCTCATTTCAGTTTTATATCAAATCACTTACAAACTATTAATGATAAAATAGTAATTAGCAGGATTCTCATTTCAAATTTGTAGTAAATTACTTACAAACTATTGATAGCAATATCAATATCACAGGAAAAAGAATGATAGTAAGCAGAATTCTCATTTCAAATTATTATTAAATCACTTACTTGCTATCAATGATAAAATAACAAAAGAAATAATAATAAGCAGAATTCTTACTTCAAATTCATATCAGATCACTTACAAGCTATTGATAGCAGAATAGTAGAAAAAATAATAATGAGCTAGATTCTCATTTCAAATGGATATTAGATCCCTTACATACTATCAATAGCAGAATAGAAAACAAAATAGTAATAAGTCAACTTCTCACTTTAAATTCATATTAGATTACTTACTCGCTATCAATGGGACCATAGTAAGATAGATGATAATGAGTAAAATACTTATTTCAAGTCTATATCAGGCTGCTTACAGACTATTAGTTACAGAATAGCAGAGCAGATGTTTGTAAGCAAAATTCTCAGTTCAAATTCTTATTAAATTGCATACTTGCTATCAATTGGAGAAGAAACAATAATAAAAATAAGCAAAATTCTTATGGCAAATCAGATCACTTACTTGCTATCAATGGTAGAAGGGTGGGAATAGTGATAAGCAACATTCTTATTTGAATATCATATCAGAACCACTTACAAACTATTAATAAAAAAACAGTAAGGGGAAATGATAATAATAAGTAATGTTTATATGAAATCACTCACTTTCTATAAATGGCAATATAGTAAAAGAGAGTGTATTAATCAAAATTCTAATTTCAAATTGATATTAGATCACTTACTTGCTATCAGTAACAAAATGGCAGGGAAAATAGTGATAAGTAATATTCTCATCTCAATTTCATATTAGACCACTTACAAGCTATCAATAGTAGATTAACCAGAGGGATAGTGATAAGCAGGATTCTTATTTTAAATTCACATTGGATTGCTTACTTTCTATCAATTGCAAAATAGCAGAAGAAATGATAATAAGTAAATTCTCATATCAGATGACTTACAAACTATCAATAGTAGAATAGCAAAAAAGACAATAATAAGTAAATTTCATATTTCAAATTCATATTAGATCACTTACAAACTAATGATAGTAGAATAGTAAAATAAGCAGGATTCACATTTCAAATTTATATCAGATCACTTACAGACTATTAATGGCAAATTAGCAATAGAGATAGAGATAGGCAGAATTCTCATGCCAAATTCCCATCAGATCACTTACATGCTATTAATGGAAAATAGAAAATAATAATAATAAGCAAAATACTCATTTCAAATCACATTACTCACTTTCTATCAATAGTAAAATAGCAGAAGAGATGATAATGAACAGAATTCTCATTTCAAATCCATATAAGACCACTTACTCTCTATTAATGGAAGAATAGCAGAATGGATGGTGATAAGCAAAATTCTTATTCCACATTTATATCAGATTGACTGCTTACTTCCTATCAATGGCAGAATGAAAAAAGGATGGTGATAAGCAGCGTTCCTATTTTATGTCAGATTGATTGCTTACTTCCTATCAATGGCAAAACAGAAAAAAGATGGTAATAAGCAGTATTCCTATTTCAAATCCACTTCACTTACTTCCTATTTATAAAAAAATAGTAGAAAAAATACTAATGAGCAGAATTCTCACTTCAAATTCTAGTTGGATCACTTACTTGCTATTAATGGCAAAATGGCCAGATAGATAGTAATAAGCAGGATTCTTATTTCAAATTCACATTAGGACACTTACTTCCTATAGATGGAAAGTAATATAAGAAATGGTATAAGCAGAACTCTTATTTTAAATCCATATCAGACTACTTACAAGCTATTAATGGTAGTAATGAGTAGGATTCTTATTTCATATTATATCAGATTACTTACAAGCTATTTTTCAGTACAATCAAAAAGATAATAATGAGCAGGATTCTTATTTCAAATTTATATTAGATCACTTACAAACTATCAATGGTACCATAACAAAATAGATAGTGATAAGTGCACTTATCACTATCTATTTTGTTATGGTACCATTGATAGTTTGTAAG
>JBBPTJ010000043.1:0-31878 GCA_038094035.1 Pulveroboletus aff. ridleyi
CTACTACTTAGAATGCCATTCAAAGTGTTGTGAAAGCCACAATGGCAAGTTTTTGATTTGTTTTGAAAGTCTCCTAAGTTTCTGAGGACTTTCCCACGCTTCCATATGTTTAGATCACTTCTCACATCCTCAATGAGCACCAGGAAAATAAGGGAAAATATGGAGGGTTAGATACCAATAGGAACTAGAATGACACACAATTGCCCTGAGTATATGTCTATTAGACCATCCATAATATATTCATTTCATAAAAGTGAAAAACATGTTCTAGATAATCCCCAAGACATTAATACAAGTAGAATATATGAAAGAATATGTAGATATATATTATCCCATGATAAAAATATTATTTTAGCTCAGCTGGAGCCTTGAAACAGCATGGGAAAGTGATAAAAGGGGTCAGGAGGAAGATGTGTCACAACATCACCAACTTTGATCCTATTGATCTGTGCTGTTAATATGTTTTTAATATATATGATGGCTCTCTGGGGATATAATATTAAGGGATACATCTTCAACCTGTCAAAAATGTGGATATGTTTTTCTTTTTCCATCAAATCTCCATTGTTGCCCTGTATGATGTTTTAATGGACTTGTAAGATGGATATATATTATATTACATATATTAAATCATGTATCTACATACAGATGGCATAGTATCTAGGGAGGATATGCAGAACAAGCAGAAAACATGATATTGGAGTGATTTCCATTTCTGGAACGAAACATACCGAGGCACAGGTCATTTCCTAATATGGAATGATGGTGGGAGTTGCAGGTAGGCCCGTTGGATGGGCAAGTTGGATGGGCACACTAGTGGCAAATGCAGGCCTGCATGCCACAGGTGTGTGGACATGTGAGCGCGCCGAATGGAGGGTGTGCGTGCGTTGCAGTGCGTGCATAGGCGAGCTAGCTGGTGCACCAGGTAGTTGGCGTGTGGGCATGCAGTGGTGTGGCCAGGCGGGCACGTGGGAAAGTGAGTGGCGTGGTCGGATGGGCGAGGGAATGGAGGAGTGCACCGTGCGGTGGTGGGCGCATAGGCAGGCGCGTGCAAATGACGTACAGTGGTCGTCAAGCACTCTCGATGCAACGAGAGTGCATGGCGGTCACCACACACCGCTTTGGCACCCTGGTTCGGATGTGGTGAGGGAGCTGGGGATGGGCAAGGGCGGGCGAGGGTGGGGAGGCTGTGCAACGTGTGTATTAGTCACACTGCACAAGTGAGATACGAAGGCACGTCGGTTGTGCATGCGATCCTCTCGCGCAGGATCTGAGAGGTCCGCATATATACACGTACCTAATTTGAATTTTGGTGGGAGGAAACCGAGAGGATCAGTCTTACAGACCAATTTTCATTGTAGTACGAAATTGGTCTGTAAGACCATCGGAGTATGAAAAAAGTGCTGCCAAGGGTGTAGTCACCCCTTTGTCCATACCTCTTAGTCATCACAAAAGTTGCGCTACCAATATATTCTTGTATATATGCCTGTGAACAAATATATTGACCAGAGAGAGTATCCTCTCTGTTAGATCAATGGAGGTTAATATATGACTTTGTCTAGCAACTGCCCTGTCGGACTTAAGTTTGTTCCTCGGTGTGAAAAATCTAAGTAAAAGGGCAGTGATTGCCCACTACACTAATTAGCAAAGGTAATAAGGTAAAGCAAAGCTGGTACTCACCTCAGCCGCTGCCCAAGGAGTAGCAGGAACGACTGAGGAGAGCCCAGGAGTGAAAGGGAATATATATGTAAGGTAGGCGAAGATGCGAGCGTGAAGTCCGATCAACTCCGAAGCGAAACAAGCGATCTCCGTAAGGGAATAGAAAAAGAAAGGGGGAAAAGGCACGAAGTTATGGAATGAGAATGAAGCGAGGGTAGGGTAAAGAAGTGACATAAGGAATGCGTACTGATATGCCGTTAGACGCAAGTCCGGCCTTCCTATCCATCTCCGAACGCTTCCATAGGACTTCGGTAACTCCTATGTAGGAGTTGTAGGGGTTCGTCTGGAACTTCGTTAAGGAACTTTGGAGTTGGACAGGAGGGCCTGGAGGAGATCGGAGTTGTCATTTCCAACAAAAGTTTGTGCTGAAGAATTGTCCAGCAGCATGAATGGGTGCACTTTCTTTAAGTTTGTTTCAACATGTGTTTGTGTTTGAAATGTTTGGGCTTACTTCAAATATGTGTGCAGGCTAGACTGATATCCAAAGTCAGACTTGAAAGCTAGCATTTATATTCAGTAACTAAGAATTCTTTAAGCCCAGGGAGCAGACAAATTGGGGTGAGGACTTTAAGAAAGGGCAAACATAGAGTAAGTATGCTGAACTTGAAAATCAGGCCTGTACTAAATTTGAAGAACATTTTTCAAGTTGAAACTCATTGCCTGCTCTGATCAGTGTTGCTGATCACCTATTCACCAGACACTCATTGTTGTCCAGGTGATTACATGATGAGCATGGTCAATACTGTAGTAGTATACTCTCAATCCTGTGCATGAAAGACTTAGATATGTAAATACATGCCTAGAAAACAATGAAAGGAAAACAGTAGGACTGCTCACCTGCCAATCTGGATGGTATCCAATCTTACTGGATATTAAACCAGATAGGCTGGATCCAGATAAACCAGCCTGGATCAACTGTATTGAATTGCTTATTCATACATGTGAAAAATCTAAGTAAAAGGGCAGTGATTGCCCACTACACTAATTAACAATGGTGATAAGGTAAAGTAAAATTGGTACTCACCTCAGCTGCTGCCTAAGGAGTAGCAGGAACGACTAAGGAGAGCCCAGGAGCAAAAGGGAATATGTATATAAGGTAGGCAAAGGTGCGAGTGTGAAGTCCAATCAACTCCAAAGCAAAACAAGTGATCTTTTGTTCTGAGGTTGGGTGTTGGCTAATGAGTGGACAAGTTATTCTAAGAAGAATTAGTGAGTTAAAAGAATGTGTAGCTAGTCTCGAATGTCTCACCTCAGTCTTCAGTAAAAGTACTGGACTGAGGTGTAACGGAGTAAGTAACTCTGTAATGTCCATGTTTTGATTATGTAATCTGTCCTCAGTGACTAACTAAATATCAGTTCTACAACATGCCCACTCGATGAGTGATGGATTAAAAAATGATACCCATAGCTTGTATGAAGTGAGTATGCTTCTCTTGAGTAAGTCCTTTTGTAAGTATGTCAGCAACTTGGTCTGCTGTCAGGATATATTCAATGGAGATCTCGTTTGAGTCAATCCTCTCCCTAATGAAGTGATGTCGGATTGCAATATGCTTGGTGTGGTCGTGAAACATCGCATTCTTTGCAATGGCCATGGCTGATTGGTTATCTATCAGTAATACTGTTGGTTTGGGAGAAGCGGGATCGAGCTCATTGAACAGGGCATGGAGCCAGATGGCTTCCTTCACAGCAGCTGAGGCAGCCATGTATTCAGCTTCAGTGCTCAAGAGAGCGACAGTTGACTGTTTCTTTGAAGACCAGGATATGGCTGCGCCTGTTAACGTGAAAATGTATCCAGTTACAGACTGGCGATTGGTAGTATCGGCTGCCCAATCTGCGTCGACAAAACCTAGTAGGTCACTATCAATGCTGCCTTGAAAAACAAGGTGTGCGTTAGGAGTCCCCTGCAAATAGCGATAGACCCGTTTGAGAGCTGTGACATGTTCAGTGCCAGGGGTAGCGGCATGTCTGCTAAGGGCTCCAACAGCAAATGCGAGATTAGGTTGGGTTGCCAGCATTGCATACATCAAAGCACCGAGAGCACTTTGGTACTCTTTTATGTTGGCTTCAGCTTTGTCTAGCTTGGCCAGCTTGACATTTGCATCAATTGGGGTAACAACTGGTCTGCAAATGGCCATGCCATAGCAGTCGAGTATCAACTCAACATAGCGTCGCTGTGTTAGCTCGACAGTCCGCTTATCACAATCACAGATGATTTCCATGCCTAGGATCCATCGTGCTTCACCTAGGTCGGTCATTTCATATTTGTGGCTGAGCTGGATCTTCAGCTTTTTGATCGCTTTCTGGCAGTTCGACAGTATCATCTTATCGTCAACATATATTGCAACGATTATCAAGACACCATCTTTGATCTTATAGAATATGCTGTGATCAGCCTGACATTGCGTGAACCTAAGTGACTCAAATACTGCTCAAAGGAGTGTGTACCATGACTTATGGGCCTGTTTCAGCCTGTAGAGTGCTCGGAAAAGTCGCCAGACCTTATATCGTGAGTGACGGAAACCTGGAGGGGGTTCGAGGAATATTTCCTTGTCCAGTTTACCATTTAGGAACACTGATTTGATGTCCATTTGATGGATTTCGAGGTTGTATTTGGCTGCTAGGGCGAGAAGCGCTCAGATGGTTGAGAATTTAGTGATGGGCACAAACGTATCTGTGTAGTCAACTCCATGGACTTGCAGAAAACCCCTTGCTACAAGACGGGCCTTATATTTCTCAATTTTGCTGTTTGGTCCACATTTGATTTTGAAAACCCATTTCAAGTCGATAACCTTTCGGTTTGGTGGGTGCTTGACCTCCTCATATAGGCCAATCTTCTCAAAGTTGTTGAGTTCGTCCATCATCGCTTTGTGCCAGAGGGTTGAGTCTGTGCAATTCATCGCCTCACCGTAAGTGCATGGTTCATCCTCTGTGCTTATATCAGCACAGTAGGCATGTTCAGCTTCTTCTGTCACACGCCCACTTGCCCCTTCAACTTCTATCGCCTCCTCAGCTCCATCAGCTGCTTCATCATCGCTTCCCTTGTCTTCCCTCATCTCTCCCCTCTCCTCTTCAAGTCCTAGTGTCCCCTCAACTTGCAAGGTAGACTTTTCGTATGTATTTTTGAAGTATCGCTGATCATCGTCTCGGATTGGCGTTTTTCTCTGTTGGGTTGATCTACGGACTTTGGGAGGTGGAATGGGATGCGGATAGGGCGATGGTGGTCCCCTTTGGGGTGTGCTTGACCTTGTGGAAGGTTTGTACCGCTTTTCTGATGTTTTCAGGTCAGATTTGGTCGTATCATGCGAGAGGGCCGGTTTGCGCTGTACACAGCCCATGGGAGCATTGGGTGGCACGCTGATGGTACGTTCTACCTCCGCTTCACTTCCCACATCACTTTCTCCACTCGTTTCACAGTCTGAGAGCATTTGGATGCTCAGTCCTTGCTCCACAGGGTTTGGGGTGTCTTTGGTGGTGTTTTGAGTGTTCTCAGGTCGCGTTTGGTACGTTTTCGTCCCGTTCCGAGTGCTAACATCGATCTCCACTCGTGTAGGACTGATCTCGTTGCCTTCATCAAAGACTACATCATGCGTTTCGATTATTCAACCTGTAGGGTGGTGTAGACACACGAACGCGCTGCGGCTTTCAGCATAGCCTAGGAAAAGGCATTCAAGTGATTTCGGGTCAAGTTTCTGTCACTTTTCATCAGGTATGTGCACGTGTGCCTTGCACCCGAAAATTCATAGATGCACAACTGACAGTTTATTCCCAGTGAATTGCTCGTGTGGTGTATAATCACCGCTGATAGCTCGCATTGGTACCCTGTTTATTATGTGCGCTGTGTGGAGTATTGCATTTCCCCAGTAGGAATTTGGCAGACCTGCATCATGAAATATAGATCGGGCGGCCTCCACAAGTGTGTGATTCATTTACTCACTAACGCCGTTTTCTTGTGGAGTATATGGGTTCGTTTTCTCATGGTGAATCCCCTTCTTCAACAGGTATTCCTGGAAGGGCTTGGACTCGTATTCACCACCGCCATCTGATCTAAAAATGTTTGCTTGCTCTCCAGTTACTGTTTCGGCACGTTCGATGTATGCTACCGTTTCACGAAATACTTCATCTTTTGTTTTTAGGAGTTTGACCACAACATGGTGTGAGTAGCCATCAATGAATGTCATGAAGTATCGGTGGCCAGCTCAGGTTTGCGTCTCCATTGGTCCACAGACATCTGAGTAAGTCTGGTGAAGAAGTCGTGAGTTCGTTACTATTGACTCCTCAGTAATTGGGCTGCGATGTTGCTTGCTTTCAAGGCATGGCTTGCAAATTTCATTGTGCATAGTAGGGCCTATTAGCTCCATCCCACTAACCATTTCCTTTCGGAACAGTTTTCGGATGGATTTGAATGTTATATAGCCTAATCGCTGGTGCCAAGTCTCTATTGAGGCCTTCGAAGCAATCACTTTCACCAAGTTTGCCTTGAGCAGTGTGTCTGGATTCAGGTATGGTGAGGGACCATAGAGGATTCGAGCTGTCTCATATACTTGTGGAGTAGCATGGAGAATATACAGGGAGTTTCGTTTCTGCCCGAGCACTGCAAGAGTGCTGTCTTTTGAGATGTGACATAGATTGTTACCAAAGGATACGTCGTAACCTTTGTTGGTTAGACATGGTACTGACAATAGATTTCCGTTTAGCTTTGGAATATAGTAGACATTCTCAAGGATTGTCTCTCGTGTCTTTTGGTTTCTGATATTAACATCTATGCAGATTTGTCCTATGCCTGTCGCATGTATAGAGCGTTCGTCTCCAACGATGATGGGTTGTGGCGGTATCAAGGGCTGGAAGGTCATAAACCAAGAGCGTTGTGAGCTCATGTTGGCAAATGCACCCGAGTCGATTATCCATTCGAATGGAGTGTTTTCATCAGTCACTGGCTGCTCTGCTATGAATAGCTATAGTGGTGTGTCTCGCGAATCTATTTGCACAACACGGGCTGCTAGTTCTGGTTTTTCCTTCAAATCCTTGGGTTTTTCTTTCTCAGTTGTTGGGGTTGCTGAGGCGTTTTTTACTGTGTCGTCAGCTATCTTCTTCCAACATTTTCCACCATGGTAGTTTCCACAGTCCTTGCACTTCTTCCTCTTTCTCTCACCTTTCGGCTTCTCCTTTCCCTTCTCCTTTGACTTGTCATTCATTTTCATAGTAGGTCCCTTCGCAAGAAGAGTTGACTGTATAGCCTTTCTAGACTTCTCTTCTACTAAGGTCTGCGAGACCACGGAGTCAACGGAGAGTTTGTCAGTGGAGGACATCAGGATTGTTCGGAGTGTTGAGTATGAGGTAGGAAGTGATATCACGATGGCAATTGTGACGAGTGCATCATCGAGAGGCTGACCTAGTGACTTTAGCATGTAGGCCTTCTGTCGCATCATGTTAAGCTGCAGTTCCATCTCGGACTCATCAGATAGGGTGCCACAGAAGAGTTCGCCAATTAGATATGTGATGGTCTGGTGACCTTTGCCCTCATAGTGCTTGTTCAGCTTTTTCCATACTTCTTCAGCCATTGTAGAGTATAGGACACTGTTTAGTGGTTCATCCTTCAAGGTAAGTGTGATCTGTGCATGGGCTTTCTTGTCTCGGCTTAACCAGTCAGATAGCATCAATGGGTCAGACCCATCAGGTTTTTTTCTCAGATCCGTCTGCCACTCCCATTAGTCCTCGGACGTCAAGGACCATCGAGACACAGAATTTCCACGTCTGGAAATTTGTTCCATCGTTCTCAAGGGATGGGATATCATATAGACGAGTTGAGCCTTGGCTTGTTTTGCTAGCGGACGAGATTGACTGGTACAAAGGAATGTTTGCTGAGGCTGAAGTAGAAGGCATTTTGTAGTAAGGTTTTCAGAGCATGGGGCTCATAACCTTTTGTTCTGAGGTTGGGTGTTGGCTAATGAGTGGACAAGTTATTCTCAGTCTTCAGTAAAAGTACTGGACTATATATTAACCAACCTAATGAGTGGACAAGTTATTCTAAGAAGAATTAGTGAGTTAAAAGAATGTGTAGCTAGTCTCGAATGTCTCACCTCAGTCTTCAGTAAAAGTACTGGACTGAGGTGCAATGGAGTAAGTAACTCTGTAATGTCCGTGTTTTGATTATGTAATCTGTCCTCAGTGACTAACTAAATATCAGTTCTATAACACGATCTTTGTAAGGAAATAGTGAAGAGGGAGGAGAAATGGCATGAAATTATGGAATGGGAATGAAGTGAAGATAGGGTAAAGGAATGACATAAGAAATGTGTACTTATGTGCCATTGGACACAAGTCCGGCCTTTCTATCCATCTCCAACTGCTTCTATAGGACTTTGGTAACTCCTATGTAGGAGTTATAGGAGTTTGTCTGGAACTTCATCAAGGAACCTTGGAGTTGGACAGGAGGGCCCGGAGGAGATCAGAGTTATCATCTCTAATAATACATAGTAAGGTACCTGCATTCCAACATGTTTTTTCTCTATGACATCTATTAAGATACAAGCTTACTCTACCCATACTATGAAACCCTTCCTTCTGGTCCATAGCACCTCAGTTGTTTTTGCCAGTCTGGCAGCAGCTAAGTTTGGATCACTCCAGATTAACTAGCTGTATTGTAAGGGGCAATAGCCCCTGTATATACTATATGGGATAATTGTCATATCCGTCAATCTGGAACTCCAGACTTAACTCTGGGCCCAACTCCAGACTCCTTTCCTGCAACCTCCAGTGCATTCTCAATGAGTCTGCATCCCTGACACTCCGGACCCTCTGTATTTAGTATTCCTTGTTCTTAGTATTATGTTCCATTCTTCACTTACAGTACATAGCCACTAGCTTCATCACAGTTCAACCTCCATTCCTGTGCTCTGCTTAGGAGCACAGCTCAAGTACACTTAGCATCTGCACTCTGGATTATTAGTAAGACCTATGTTCTACTCCTGTATATAAGTCTCCACATTTGTAGTAGATACTTCAGTTTGACTTGAACAGTCTCCCAAGCTCACTCTGACCCCCTTGAGTCTCTAAGACTCTCTTCTAAATCATCCTCAACCTTTGTTGCTTGCAACAGGGTCAATCTGACTTCTTCCATCCGTTCCGAAATTATAGGACACCCCTGGAGTTGTGACAAGGGCGCATCACATATGGTGAAGCCAAGTCCTGCTTGAACTCTGGAATTCTAGACTTACCTCCCAGAGACCCTGATTCTAACAGTATATTCAAACTCACTCTTGTCATAATTCCTAACCTGTACATCTACCATGGCTACATGCACCACATGCTCCAGAACACACTGTTGGCACAAACCCACCTCCATCCCCATGTTTTAACCTGCTTAGTGTATTTGCAAGTAGTCATCAAGGCCCCACCCTCATTGACCAATTCCATAGTTTCTCCACCAGCTGAACTCCAGCATCCATCTTGCAGGCTCATGCCCTACAGCACTTGCCAACTCTGGATGCACAGGTCACCTAGCTCCTGGATGATGAATTGTTGTTGTCCAATCCACCACAAGACCAAGACATCCCTTGCACACCACCTAACAGTCCTGGTAGCCTGGGAGGTCCAGATGGTCCCGGAGATGACTGTTGTGAATGGCTTGTCATATTCACTGAAACTGAACCCTAACCATCGGCTGGACCAAATCATAACCCTAAAGAAAGGAAGCTGATGATAGAGCTACCTGGCAGAAGAGAAAGGATGCCTGTATCGTGGGCTAGCCAGAGCAGAAACTGCCAGAGCTTCTTAAGGGACGAGGGTGAATGCCCTTAGCAGACAGAGGGAGCCAAACTGACAAGTGACTAAAGCTGGGGTTCCTGGCTTTAGGCCACTGGCCTTATATATTGCTTGGGTCCACGCACAGACCAAGCTGTATAATACTATACATGGTAATGAACATAATACAGTAAGTGTAATGAAGGAATGGAAGGACGGAGATTAAAGAGGTCAGGCTGCAAGGAGGTGAGCCCTGAGATCTAATCGTAGTCCTAGGAGATAGGATTGGAGATCTGAGGATTGGGATTGAGATCCAATATATACTAATGGATACAAGGGGAGATTAGATTGGATTGGGAGATCTAGGAGGTGGCAGGATTGCCATGGAGATCCAATGGAGATAAGGGTCTAGGTTTGCCATGTGACAACCTTGAGACAATGATGTCAGGGATGATGTCAGGGTCTGGACTTATCATGTGATTGGTCATGTGATTGGTCTTGTGGAGGTCATGTGACTTAAGGAGCATGAGAAGAAAGGAATGTGAGTAAAGAGAGTGTGGAAAAATAGTTAGGTGCAAGGGGATTCATAACAATGACTCCTCTGATGAAGACCCTGACTTCCCTGAGCTCAGACCCGAGAACAGTGATGACAGGGAAGATGCCCCTGGAAACAAAGGCAAGGAAGACAATAAGCAAGTCCCATGGGACACACTTGCCCTCCTCACTGACACCATCCACAGCCTTGCCTGCTCCTCTCACTAACACCCCACTGAGAACACCCTCCACACCAAAGTCCAAGAACCAGATCAGTTTGATGGAACTGACCCCTGGAAACTCTGGACCTTCCTAGTCCAGTGCAAACTGAACTTCCAAGACCGTCCTAAGGCCTTTCAGATGGATTGTACCAAAGTAACATTTGTGCAATTCTACCTGAAAGGGATGGCATTGGAGTGGTTCAAACCAGACCTCCTCCTCAACAAGGACCCAAATCTCCATTCAGTCTGGATGGATAATTTCTGGGAATTCATCCTGGAGTTACAGACGAACTTTGGACCCCATAACCCTGTTGATGACATGGAACACCAACTTGACCACCTGTCCATGAAGAACTCCCAACACATCAACAAGTATGTGGTCAAGTTCAACTGCATCGGTTTGCAAGTCTGAGACTACAGAGAAGGTGCCCTCCAGCATCATTTCTACAACAGTTTCCCTAACCAGATCAAAGACAAGATTTCTCGTGTCAGGAAGCCCCCCACCCTCTCCAAACTCTGGATCCTTGCCCAGGCCATCAACACATGCTATTGAGAGCACAAGTCTGAGGTTAATTGCCAGGTGAAGCCATCTGCCAACCCCTCTGCCAAATCCAACAAATCATCTGGCTCCAGAAACCACCAATCTGGAAGCAGCTCCAACTCTGGTGGTCCTAAGGACTCCAAGAACTCCAAGGGAAAGTCCACCACCACCACTGCTGCCCTAAAGCCTGACCTTTCTGCCAAACTAGAAAAAGATGGCAAGCTCACTGCAGCTGAGCAAAAGAGATGCTTTGACCTGAAGCTATGCATATTCTGTGGCCAAGATGGTCACATGGCCAAGGAGTGTCCAAAGTCAACCTCCAAGGCCACTAAGGGTTGAGCAGCCAAGGCTGTAACTCTGGAAACCAAACTGGAGGTCTCTCTGGAGGCAAAAAAATAGAGTGCAACCTCCAGGACTCCACACAGTCTGGGGGTTGTGTTGATTTCACTAGTGTACCAAAGGAGATCTGGCTCAATGCATCCGCTCTTTCCAATCCTCACTCTCTCATCCCCTCCATCAGTGTCTGTGAATAGGATATTCCTCTGTTTCCCATGCTTGTAGACTCTGAATTTTCCGATTATTTTATAGATATGAAATTTGTTAATAAACACAATCTTTCAACCTACTCTGTACCCCCATTCCAACTCTGACTTTTTGACAGAACATCCAACTCCACCATCACTCAAGCCATCAACCTCACCATCCACTTTGAAACCAGCAACATCACTCCAATGACATTATATGTCACTTCACTAGACAGATCCTGTTCACTGGGACACAACTGGCTTACCTGCTTCAATCCATTGATTGATTGGGTTTCAAGTAGTATATTGTTCCAGCCATCCAAGCAGTTCATGCCAGCGAAACCGAGCTCACCTCCACAGCCTCTGGATTCACCTCCTCTGGCTGACCCTGTCACACCCAATCTGCCAAGTTTCTCTGAACACAAGGCTCTGCCCATTTCCTTCATCGGTGCCCCTGCTTTTGTATTGGCCTGTCAACTCCAGAGTTCTACCCAGTTCAGCCTGCAAATCTGCCCTCAGGAGTCTGAACTCTGGTCAGCATCTGCTGATCTGGTTCCTCCTCCAGCTCTGGTTGATCTATCTGGAATCCCTCTGGATTACCATGACTTCACAGATGTGTTCAGCAAGAGCAAAGCATCTATGCTCTCCCTGTATCATGAACACAATCTGAAGATTGACCTGGAGGAAGGTACCTTCCCTCCCTTAGGCACCCTCTACTCCCTCCCCCTCTCCGAGCTTGAGGCCCTCCAGACATTCCTTGATGAATACCTCAAAAATGGGTTTGTCTGCCCATCCTCTTCTGCCCATGCTGCTCTGGTCCTCTTTGTCCACAAGAAGGATGGTTCCCTCTGCCTCTGTGTCAACTTCCAAGGACTCAACAAGATCACAAAGAAAGATTGCTATTCACTTCCCCACATCTCCAACCTTCTCGATGCTCCAAGCTGCGCCAAGGTCTACACCAAGATTAACCTCTGGCATGCATACCATCTGGTCCACATTGCCGAGGGAGATGAATGGAAGATCTCATTCTGGATGTGCTATGGATTATTTGAATGGCTCGTCATATCATTTGGTCTAACAAATGCCCCTGTGGCATTCCAGCAGTTTGCAAACTTGATCTTCACGGATCTCCTTGATGTTTGTGTGATAGTCTACCTGGATGACATCCTCATCTTCTCTGAAGACAAAGCCTCCCACAAGGAGCATGTCAGGGAAATCCTCTGGAGACTCCACAAACACAATCTCTATATAAAACCCGAGAAATGTGAATGGAATACTGACTCCACTGAGTACCTTGGCTACCAGCTTTCTCCCTCCGGCCTGATGATCTCTGAAGATAAAGTCACAGCTATCCAGGATTGGCCAGTACCTCAGAAGGTCCAGGACATCCAATCTTTCCTTGGTTTCACGAATTTCTACTGACAATTCATCACTAACTATTCTGACATCATTGTGCCTCTCACCTGCCTTACTTGTAAGGGCACTCTGTGGCTCTTCAATGACTCATGCCTTGCTGCTTTTCAATCCCTCAAGGATGCCTTCACCTCTGCTCCTATCCTTGTCCATTGGACTCCAGATGCTCTGCTCATTGTAGAAACCAATGCCTCCAACTACACCATCACTGGTATTCTCTCCATCCATTGTCTGGATGAGGAGATCCGCCCTGTTGCCTTCTACTCTTGGATGCTGTCCACTCCAGAGCTCAACTATGACACCCATGACAAGGAACTCCTGGTGATTTTTGAGTCCTTCTGGACTTGGAGACACTACCTTGAAAGATCCAGCACTCTGGTCAATGTTGTCACTGACCACAAGAACCTTGAGTACTTTGCCACCATGAAACTCCTGACCTGCCAGCAAGCCCATTGGTCAGAGTTCCTCTCTCAGTTCAACATGGTGGTGTGTTTCTGCCCTGGACACCTTGGCATGAAACCCGACTCTCTCACTAGACACTGGGATGTCTACCCCAAAGAGGGGGATAAGGACTATGCTCATGTCAATCCACACAACTTCCACCCTGTCTTCACCCAGGAACAACTCACTACGTCCCTCTGGGCTAGCACCCTCCTCAATGTTGACTCCATTCACAGTGACATCCTATCCGCTCTCCCATCCAACCCTCTGGCCACCATCCACATGTTTGCCTCCGAATCTGATTCTCGATGGTCAGTTGACTCTGACAAATTCCTCCATCCAGATAACTAGATATATGTTCTGGACTTCGCAGACCTCTGTCTCCAGGTCCTCCAGTACAAGCATGACCATCTGCTCTCTGGACATTTCGGCCAGAATCACACCCTGGAACTGATCCACTGCAAATATACATGGCCTGGCATCAGGACATTTGTCAAGGAGTATGTCTTCTCCTGTACTGCCTGTGCATGCACGAAGGTTCCCAGACATTGCCCCTATGGACTGCTCAAGCAGCTTCCAGTCCCGGAAAGACCATAGAACTCCATCTCCATGGACTTCATTGAACAGCTCCCATTCTCTTCTGGATTCACAGCCATCCTTGTCATTGTGGACCACCTCTCTAAGCAATGCATTTTCATCCTGATGCACGACACCATTACATCTCCGGAATTGGCCTAGCTTTTCCTCCTCCATGTCTTCTCCAAGCATAGAGTCCCCTTCCACATTATCTCCAATCAAGGATCTGAATTCATATCTTACTTCTTCTGCTTACTTGGCAAAGCCCTCGATATCTGCCTCCACTTCACCTCCGGATATCACCCAGAAGGCAACAGACAGACCAAACAGATGAACCAGACCCTGGAACAGTACCTTTGGATTTATTGTAACTACAAACAGGACAATTGGTCCTAACTCCTGCCCCTTGCAGAGTTTGCATACAACAATTCTCTGAGTGCTACCACCAGTGTCTCCCTGTTCTTTGCTAACAAGGGCTACCACCCAAGCATCATGGTTCACTCTGAGCATGACCTAACCTCCACATGAGCCCATAAGTACTCTATTGACCTCAATTCTCTCCACACCTTCCTCCTGGAAGAAATGGCTCATGCCTAAAAGTGATATCAAGGCCCAGCAGATGCCAAGCAGATTCTAGCACCAGACTTCAAGGTCAGTGATCTGGTCTTCATCAAGACAAAATACTTCTGCTCTACATGACTCTCCAAGAAGTTATCCAAAAAGAACCTAGGGCTGTATGACATCATTGTCAAGGCAGGAACCTATTCCTTCACCCTTTGCCTCCTGGATTCAATGAAGTCTGTTCATGTTAGAACTGGGGCCTTTGGGAGATAACTCTGGAACTCTGGAGTTTAAGCAGGACTTGGCTTCACTGTGTGTGGTGTGCCCTTGTCACAACTCCGGGAGTGTCCTGTAATTTCAGAACAGACAGAAGAAGTCGGATTGACCCTGTTGCAAGCAACAAAGGTTGAGGATGATTCAGAAGAGAGTCTTGTGGACTCAAGGGGGTCAGAGTGAGCTTGGGAGACTGTCCAAGTTGATATTCAAACTGAAGTATCTACTACAAGTGCGAAGACTTATATATGGGAGTAGAACATAGGTCTTACTAATAATCCAGAGTGTGGATGCTAAGTGTACTGGAGCTGTGCTCCTAAGTGGAGCACAGGGAGAGAGGGTGAACTGGGACAAAGCTAGTGGCTATGTACTGTAAGTGAAGAATGGAATGTAATACTAAGAACAAGAAATACTAAATACAGAGGGTCTGGAGTGTCAGGGATGCAGACTCATCGAGAATGCACTGGAGGTTGCAGGAAAGAAGTCCTGAGTTCTAGATTGACGGATATGATGGTATCTCCCTTCTAGGCCTGAACCCATGAAGGCCATTAGTGCAGGGCAATTTGAAATGGAAGAGCAGAGTCCAGACAGAGCTTGAACAACTTCATAAAGCTGCATGTCCTACCATTCTCGACCTTAAACCACTATCACCATGATTGAGGAATATCCCAATGTCCAGGACTGGATGGATGAGCAACTCGTCAAGGTCAGCAGAGACAGAGATGACCTGATGGTTGCCAAGTTCACCAAGTGACACTGCCAGATGCAGGAGAAGAGGCTGGCTGAGGAACACCTTCGCCAGGAGGCCAAGAGGGAGGAGCACTGGAAATGTGAGGAGGAGGTGCAGCAGACTACGGAGGCGAAGCACTAGGAGGAAGAGGAGGCACATAGATGGGTGAGTGGCAAGGGACCAGAATACTCATGACTGATCCTAAGATAGGCCCAGAACATAGAGTCTGCACAGGGTTCCAGGATGGGCAAGGGACATACATGCTTGTGGTGTGCAATGCATGGTCTTGAGTGTGTGCCTGGACCTGGTAAGGCCACCTTGTGCTCAGAGTATTGGACTGCCTGGGCTTGTTGTGACTGAGGCAGAGATAGGAGGCCAGAGCACTGGAGGAAGTGCATGGAGAGTGAGGCAGAGTTGCCTTGTAAGAAGGCGCATGCAGAGGTGCCAGAGGTGAGGACCTTGAAGGAGTTGGAGATGAGCAGGTGGAGTGTGGAGATGGAAAGGATGGGGAGGGAGCTCAGGGGGCAGATGTGTCACATTGTCCATTACCTCAACCAGCAGAACTATCTGCTGGAGAGGCTGGTGGAATTGAAGATGTAGGAGGTGTATGGAGGGGGTTTGGAGATGGAGTCAGAGGTCAGAGGATGTGAGTTTAGCAGGGGAGGAGCTGGAGGGGTTAACTGCAGAGGTGAAGGAAGTGAAGAGGCATGAGGGGGAAGTGGAGGTGGAATTGGAGGTAGACATGGAGGTGTAAATTGATATCTCGGAGAATTGGAGGAGTTACTTGTCAAGCCGTGTGAGATCCAGGCTGATCTGGGTACTGGAGGTGGAATTCCAAGACAAGTTTGGAAGCATAATCGAGCTCCATGGCTAGTAACCATGAAGTCTCTTCGTCAGTTCCTTTGTATCCAGACCAATGTATCAGATACAACAACTTGCAATTCTTTCTTCATCTATTCAACTTAGTGTCAAGGATTTCTGATATCTTGTACTCTGGTTCACCATCTACTTTAACCAGAGGTGGTGGGGGTTAGATGCAGTTTGGAATTGTGTTTGGAATGGATGGTTCCAATTGGAAGACATGAAAGACTGGGTAAATGGACTTCATGGAATCCAGGAGGTGGAGGGTGAAGGAATGGGTTTCTGCCTTGGCAATGATGTCATACAGCCCTAGGTTCTTTTCAGATAACTTCTTGGAGGATTGTGTGGAGCAAAAGTACTTTGCCTTGACAAAGACTGGATCACCGACCTTGAAGTCTGGTGCCAGAATTCGCTTGGTGTCTGCTAGGCCTTGGTATTGCTCTTGGGCATGAGCCATTTCTGTTAGAGATGACAACTTCAATCTCCTCCAGGCCCTCCTGTCAAACTCTGAGGTTCCTTAATGAAGTTCTGGACAAACTCCTATAACTCCTACATAGGAGTTACTGAAATCCTATAGGAGCAGTCAGAGATGGATAGGAAGGCCGGACTTGTGTCCAATGGCATATCAGTATGCATTTCTTATGTCATTCTTTTACCCTATCTTCACTTCATTCTCATTCCATAACTTCGTGCCGTTTCCTCTCCCCCTTCACTATTCCCTTACAGAGATCACTTGTTTTGCTTCGGAGTTGATCGGACTTTGCACTCGCATCTTTGCCTATCTCATATATATAATCCCTTTCACTCCTGGGCTCTCCTCAGTCGTTCCTGCTACTCCTTGGGCAGCAGCTGAGATGAGTACCAGTTTTACTTTACCTTATTACTATTGCTAATTAGTGTAGTGGGCAATCACTGCCCTTTTACTTAGATTTCTCACAATTTCTTCCTGGAGGAAGGTATGGAGAGAATCAAGGTTGATGGAGTACTCACAGGCTTGTGTGGAGGTTAGGTCATGCTCAGGGTGAACTGTAATGTTCAGGTGGTAGCCCTTGTTAGCGAAGAACAGGGAGACACTGGTGGTAGCGCTTAGAGAATTGTTGTATGCAAACTCCACAAGGGGCAGGAGTTTGGACCAGTTGTCCTGTTGGTAGTTACAATAAATCTGGAGGTACTGTCCCAGGGTCTGGTTCATCTGTTTGGTTTATCCATCACCTTCCGGGTGGTATCTGGAGGTGAAATGGAGGCAGATATCGAGGGTTTTACTGAGTGAGCAGAAGAAGTGAGATATGAATTTGGATCCTCAATCAGAGGTAACATGGGAGGGGACTCCATGCTTGGAGAAGACATGGAGGAGGAACAGCTGGGCCAACTCTGGAGATATAATGGTATCGTGTGTTGGGATGAAAATGCATTGCTTGGAGAGGTGGTCCATGATGACAAGGATAGCTGTGAATCCGGAGGAGGATGGGAGCTGTTTGATGAAGTCCATGGAGATGGAGTTCCATGGTCTTTCCAGGACTGGGAGCTACTTGAGCAGTCCATAGGGGCAATGTCTGGGAACCTTCGTGCGTGCACAGGCAATACAGGAGGAGATGTACTCCTTGACAAATGTCCTGATGCCAGGCCATGTATATTCATGGTGAATCAGTTCCAGGGTGCAATTCTGGCCAAAATGTCCAGAGAGCAGATGGTCATGCTTGTACTAGAGGACTCAGAGATGGAGGTCTGTGGAGTCCAGAACATATATCCAGTTATCTAGATGGAGGAATCTGTCAGAGTCGACTAACCATTGAGAGTCAGGTTCAGAGGTAGACATATGGATGGTGGCCAAAGAGTCAGATGGAAGAGTGGATAGGATGTTACTGTGGATGGAGTCAACATCGAGGTAGGTTGCCTGGAGGGATGCAGCAAGTTATTCCTGGGTGAAGACAGGGTGAAAGTTGTGCAGATTGACACGAGTGTAGTCCTTATCCCCCCCCTCTTTGGGGTAGATGTCCTAGCATCTAGTGAGGGAGTCAGGTTTTGTGCCAAGGCATCCAGGGTGGAAACACACCACCATGTTGAACTGAGAGAGGAACTCCAACCAGTGGGCTTGCTGGTGGGTCAGGAGCTTCATGGTGGTGAAGTACTCAAGGTTCTTGTGGTCAGTGACAATGTCGACCAGAGTGCTAGATCCTTCAAGGTAATGTCTCCAAGTCCGGAAGGACTCGAAGATCACCAGGTGTTCCTTGTTGTGAGTGTCATAGTTGAGCTCTGGAGTGGACAGCATCCAAGAGTAGAAGGCAACAGGCTGGATCTCTTCATCTGGACAACAGATAGAGAGGATACTAGTGATGGCATAGTTGGAGGTGTCAGTTTTTACTATGAGCAGAGTGTCTGGAGTCCAATGGATAAGAATAGGAGCAGAGGTGAAGGTGTCCTTGAGGGATTGAAAGGTGGCAAGGCACAAGTCTTCGAAGAGCCATGGAGTGCCCTTATGAGTAAGGCGAGTGAGGGGCACAATGATGTCGGAATAGTTAGCAATGAATTGTTGGTAGAAATTCATGAAACCAAGGATGGATTGGATGTCCTGGACCTTCCGAGGTACTGGCCAATCCTGGATAGCCATGACTTTGTCTTCAGATATCATCAGGCCAGAGGGAGAAAGCTGGTAGCCAAGATACTTAGTGAAATCGGTATTCCATTCACACTTCTCAGGTTTTGCATAGAGGTCATGTTTGTGAAGTCTCCGGAGGACTTCCCAGACATGCTCCTTGTGGGAGGCTTTGTCTTCAGAGAAGATGAGGATGTCATCCAGGTAAACTATCACATAAATGTCAAGGAGATCCATGAAGATTGAGTTTACAAACTGCTGGAATGCCATAGAGGCATTTGTCAGATCAAATGGCATGACAAGCCATTCAAATGATCTGTAGCACATCCAGAATGAGGTCTTCCATTTGTCACCCTTGGCAATGTGGACCAGATGGTACACATGCTGGAGGTTGATCTTGGTGTAAACCTTGGTGCAGCTTGGAATGTCAAGGAGGTCGGAGATATGGGGAAGCAGATAGTGATCTTTCTTCATGATCTTGTTGAGTCCTTGGAAGTCGACACAGAGGCAGAGGGAGCCGTCCTTCTTGTGGACAAAGAGGACTGGAGCAGTGTGGGCGGAAGAGGACAGGTGGATAAATCTGTTTTTGAGATGTTTGTCAAGGAACATCTGGAAAGCCTCAAGCTCAGAGGGGGAGAGGGAGTAGAGGGTGCCCAAGGGAGGAAAGGTACCTTCCTCCAGGTCGATCTTCAGATCGTGTTCACAAGGTGAGGTGAGGGTAGATACTTTGCTCTTGCTGAACACATCTGTGAAATTGTGGTAATCTGGAGGGATTCTGAACAGGTCAACCAGAGCTGGAGGAGGAACCAGATCAGCAGATGCTGACTGGAGTTCAGACTCCTGAGGGCAGATTTGCAGGCTGAACTAGGTGGAGCCCTGAAGTTGACAGGCCAACGCAAAAGCTGGGGCGCTGATGAAAGAGATGGGCAGAGCCTGGCATTCAGAGAAACTTGGCAGATTGGATGTGACAAGGTCAGCCAGAGGAGGTGAATCCAGAGACTGCGGAGGTGAGCTCATTTTTGCTGGCAAGGGCTGCTCAGATGGCCAGAACAATATACTGCTCAAAACCCAATCAATCAATGAATTGAAGTGGGTTAGTCAGTTGTGTCCCAGAACCAGTGAACAGAATCTGTCTAGCAGAGTGATGTATAATGTCATTGGAGTGATATCACCAGTTTCAAAGCAGATGGTGAGGTTGATGGCTTGAGTGATGGTGGAGTTGGATGTCCCATTGAAAAGTTGGAGTTGGAGTGGGGGTATGAAGTAGGTCAAAAGATTGTGTTTATTAACAAATTCCATATCTATAAAAAAAATTGGAAGATCCAGAGTCTACAAGCACAGAAAATGGGGGAATATCCCATTCACAGATACTGATGGAGGGAATGAGAGAACGAGGATTGGAAAGAGCAGATGTGTTGAGCCAGATTTCCTTTGGTGCACTAGTGGAGTCAATGCAACCCCCAAACTGTGCAGAGTCCTGGAAGTCACACTCTATTTTTTTTTGCCTTCAAGGAGGTCTCCAGTTTGGCTTCTGGAGTTGCAGCCTTGGCTGCTTGACCCTTAGTGGCCTTGGGGATTGACTTTGGACACTCCTTGGCTATGTGACCATCTTGGCCACAGAACATGCAAAGCTTAAGGTCAAAGTGGCACTTTTGCTTGGCTGCTGTAAGCTTGCTGTCCTTCCCTAGCTTGGCAGAAAGGTCGGGCTTTGGGGCAGCAGAGGTGGTGGCAGACTTCCCTTTGGGGTCCTTGGACTTCCTAGAACCACCAGAGTTGGAGCTGCTTCTGGATTAGTGGCTTCCAGAGCTGGATGATTTGTCAGATTTGGTGGAGGGGTTGGTGGATAGCTTCATCTGGTGGTTAACCTCAGACTTGCACTCCCAATAGCATATGTTGATGGCCTGGGCAAGGGTCCAGAGTTCGGAGAGAGTTGGTGGCTTCCCGACACGAGAAATCTTGTCTTTGATCCGGTCAGGGAGGCCATTATAGAAGTGATGCTGGAGGGCACCTTTTTCATAGTCTCAGACTTGTGAAGCGATGCGGTTGAACTCAACCATGTACTTGTTGATTTGTGCAAATGTTACTTTGGCGTGATCTGTCCAAAAGGCCTTAGGAAGTTCAGCTTGCACTGGACTAGGAAGATCCAGAGTTTCTGGGGGTCAGTTCCATCAAACTGATCTGGTTCTTGGACTTTGGTATGGGGAGTGCTATCAGCAGGGCATTGATGAGAGGAGCAGGCAAGGCCATGGATAGCATCAGTGAGGAGGGCAAGCATGTCCCAAGGGACCCGCTCATTTTTATCCTTGTTTCCAGAGGCATCTTCCTCATCATCACTGTTCTCAGGTCCAAGCTCAGGGAATTCAGGGTCTTCATCAGAGGAGTCACCTCCAGGACCATCTGGACCTCCCAGGCTTCCAGGACCGTTGGGTGATGTGCAAGAGATATCTTGTTCTTGGGATAGGTTGGACAATGATGATTTATTGTTCTCAAGTTCAGTAATCCGTGCATCTAGAGTTGGCGAATGCTGGAGGGCATGAGCCTGGGAAATGGATGCCAGAGTGTGGTGGGCAGAAAAACTGTGGAATTGGTTGACAATGGCAGAACCTTGGCGACTGCTTGCGAATATGCTAAGCAGGTTGAAACATGGGGATGGAGGTGGGTTTGTGCCAACAGTGCATGTTCTGAAGTGTGTGATGCGAGTAGCCATGACAGATGCAATTTAGGAGTTATAACAAGAGGTAGTTTGAATATACTGTTAGAACTGGGGCCTCCAGGAGGTAACTCTGGAACTCTAGAGTTCAAGCAGGAATTGGCTTCACCATGTGTGGTGTGCCCTTGTCACAACTCCAGGGGTATCCTGTAATTTCAGAATGGACAGAAGAAGTTGGATTGACCCTGTTGCAAGCAACAAAGGTCGAGGATGATTCAGAAAAGAATCTTGGAGACTCAAGGGGGTCAGAGTAAGCTTGGGAGACTGTCCAAGTTGATATTCAAACTGAAGTATCTACTACAAGTGTGGAGACTTATATGCAGGAGTAGAACATAGGTCTTACTAATAATCCAGAGTGGGATGCTAAGTATACCAGAGCTGTGCTTTTATGTGGAGCACAGGGATGGAGGGTGAACTGGGACAAAGCTAGTGGCTATGTACTGTAAGCGAAGAATGGAACATAATACTAAGAACAAGGAATACTAAATACAGAGGGTCCAGAGTGTCAGGGATGCAGACTCATTGAGAACATACTGGAGGTCACAGGAAAGAAGTCCGGATTTCCAGATTGACAGATATAATAGTTCACCTGGTCTTTCATGTCTTCCAATTGGAACCATCCATTCTAAACACAATTCTGAACCACATCCAACCCCCACCACTGTCATATCCGCTCTGATCTCCGAGTCTCCAGACCCGTCACTCCTTCTCTGTCCCTCCGTAATCCGAACTTCGTCCTTTCGCATCGGACTCCATTCTCCTATTATCAGACTTCCTTCACTTTCCTTATTTAGTATTCCCTTTATACCTTCGACCCTCCATTCTTTAGTTATGACCCTTAGTATCATCCCTTCAACCCTTTGCCACATCATATGCTTTCACTACGTATGCTCCCTGTCTCCATATGCTTCCCTCTTACCCGACATACTTTACCATACAATCCTCCATTCCTCCGTCTGAACTCCAGACCGGACTTCAGTATATAAGCTTCCTGTACTCCATTTCTGTACCTCAGTACGAATATCAACTCAGTCACCTCCTGTCTCTCATCCAACTCTCTTCTCCCTCCTCTCTCCCTCTCTCTCCTACGAAATACGAGGACAGAGCCTAGGCAAGGGCGCGACACACAAGTCCTGTGCCAACGTCCTCCTAGGTACCCCCTTGCCGCTCCAAACCCCATTCGTCCTCCTTACGAACTTTGTGAACTAACCTTCGGAACTCCGATCGGACTTGACAACCACCTCCAGTCGAAGTAGATGGTGAACAGGAGTACAAGGTATCAGAGATCCTTGACACTAAGTTGGATAAACAATGAAATAATTGCAAGTTGTTGTATCTGTTGGTCCAGATATGAAGGAACTGATGAAGAGACTTTGTGATTACCAGTCACGGAGCTCGATCATGCTTCCAAACTCATCTTGGAATTCCACCTCTGGTACCCGGATCAACCCAGACCTCACATGGCTTGACAAGCAACTCCTCCAATTCTCCAAGGTACTAATCTACACCTCTGCATCTACCTTCAATTCCACTTCCACTTCCCTCTTGTGTCTCTCCACCTCCTTCACCTCTGCAGTCAACCCCTCTAGCTCCTCCCCCGCTAAACCCAAATTCTCCAATCCCACCTCTGACTCCACTGCCACTCAGTGAATTTGGCAACCATCAGGTCATCTCTGTCTCTGCTGACCTCAATGAGTTGCTCATCCATCCAGTCCCAGACATTGGGATATTCCTCAATCATGGTGGTAGTGGTTTAAGGTTGAGAATGGTAGGATACGCAGCTTTTATGAAGTCATTCAAGCACTGTCTGGACTCTGCTCTTCCATTTCAAATTGCCCTGCACTAATGGCCTTCATGGGTTCAGGCCTAGAAGGGGGATACTGTTATATCCATCAATCTGGAACTCCAGACTTAACTCCAGGCCCAACTCTGGACTCCTTTCCTGTGACCTCTGGTGCATTCTCGATGAGTCCGCATCCCTGACACTCTGGACCCTCTGTATTTAGTATTCCTTATTCTTAGTATTATGTTCCATTTTTTGCTTACAGTATATAGCCACTAGCTTCATCACAGTTCACCCTCCATCCCTATGCTCCACCTAGGAGCACAGCTCTGGTATACTTAGCATCCACACTCCAGATTATTAGTAAGACCTATGTTCTACTCCCATATATAAGTCTTTGCACTTGTAGTAGATACTTCAGTTTGAATATCAACTTGGACAGTCTCCCAAGCTTACTCTGACCCCCTTGAGTCTCCAAGACTCTCTTCTGAATTATTCTTGACCTTTGTTGCTTGCAACCAGGTCAATCCAACTTCTTCTGTCCATTCCAAAATTACAGGACACTCCTGGAGTTGTGACAAGGGTGCACCACATATGGTGAAGCCAAGTCCTGCTCAAACTCTGGAACTCTGGAGTTACCTCCCAGAGACCCCAGTTCTAACAGCATCCTAAAGAAGAGTGGAAAATTGCAGACAGTCATCAACTGCTGCAAGAGAAATGATAACATGGTGAAGAACATAACACCCTTCCCAGATCAAGACCAGATCTGGATGGATGTGGCCTGAGTGAAATATCACTCTAAGATTGACCTGTCCAATGCATATGAACAGATCTGGATAGAGCCAGAGGATGTCTGGAAGATGGCCTTCTCCACCATATATGGGACCTTCATCAGCTAGATCATGCAGCAGGGGGACTGCAATACCCCTGCGACATTTCAATGTCTAATGGCTTCAGCTGCAGAAAGGAGAGTCGAGGACACTCCTTGTGCTAGTGTGGAGGAGGATCCTTCAATTCTTGAATCCACTGAGGCCTCCAGGGCCCCACCTGTCTTGTATGGGACTGCACCCAATTTTCTGGATGCTATCCATATGGTGTTATGAATCCCCTTGCACCTAACTTTTCCCTTCACTCTCTTTTACCCACATTCCTTATATCCTCACACTCCTTAAGTCACATGGCCCCCATGAGGCCAATCACATGACCAATCACATAATGAGTTCAGACCCTGACATCATCTATGACGTCATAGCCTCAAGGTTGCCACATGGCAAACCCTAGACTACTCTAGACCCTTATCTCCATCGGATCTCCACAGCAATCCTGCCACCTCCTAGATCTCCCGATCCGATCTAATCTCCCCTATGTATCCATTAATATATATTGGATCCTGATCCTAATCCTCAGATCTCTGATCCTATCTCCTAGAACTATGATCTAGATCTTAGGGCTCGCCTCTTTGCAGCCTGACCTCTTTAATCTCTGTCCTTCCATTCCTTCATTATGCTTACCGTATTATGTTCATTACCATGTATAGTAGTGTACAGCTTGGTCCATGCACAGACCCAAGCAATATATAAGGCCAGTGGCCTAAAGCCGGGAACCCCAGCTTTAGCCACTTGTCAGTTTGGCTCCCACTGTCTGCTAAGGGCATTTACCCTCATCCCTCAAGAAGCTCTGGCAGTTTCTGCTCCAGCTAGCCCATGATACGGGCATCCTTTCTCTTCTGCCAGGTAGCTCTGTCATCAGCTTCCTCTCTCTAGGGTTATGGTTTGGTTTCAGTGAACGTGACAAGCCATTTACAACATATGGGATACTGAGATGACACCTTCTCAAAGATCATATCCCAGGTAGGGCATCACTCACAGTTCCTTACATGGGAGAATCTTCTCTACATGAGAAATCATGGCAAGGAGGAGGTACTATGCCTCCTATGAGTAAAATATAAGGGTGACATAGTCACTGCCCTAGTTGTCAACCAGACACACAAGATGCTGGGACACTTCAGGTCCCAGAGAACCATGGATTATATCTGCAGATGGTATTGGTGGCCAGAACTTGGCCGTGAAGTAGATCAGTTCTGTCAAACCTGTCCTACATGCCAGGTCGCGAAGATCAACAATCAATGGCCTCAGGGCCTGCTGCACAGTTTGTCTGTGCCTGGGAGGCCCTGGGACTCCATTGCCATGGATTTTGTGGGACCATTCCCACTGAGTGGCAGACATGACTACCTGTGGGTGGTCCTGTGCTGCCTCACCTCTATGGTGCATCTGGTACCAGTCAGCACTACTGTTCGGGCAGAAAAAAGGAGTACCAGAAATATGAGAAGAAGGTGTGGCAGGCTGTGGAGGTGAAGCACCAGGAGGAAAAGAAGATGCACTGATGGGTAAGTGGCTAGGGGCCAGAATGCTCATGACTGACCCTAAGGCAGGCTCAGGACATACAATCTGCTCAGGGTTCCAGGAAGGGCAAAGAGTGCACATGTTTGTGGTGTGTGATGCATGGTCTTGAGTGTATGCCTGGACCTGGCAAGGCAACCTTATGCTCAGAGTGTCAGACTACCCAGGCTTGTTGTGACTGAGGTGGAGATAGGAGGCCAGAGTGCCAGAGAAAGCACATAGAGAGCAAGGTGGAGTTGCCTCATAGGAAGGCATATATGGAGGTACCAGAGGTGAGGGCCTCAAAGGAGTTGGAGGCAAGCAAGTGAAATGTGGAGGTAGAGAAGATGGGAAGGGAGCTCAGGGAACAGATGCATCACATTGTTCACTGTCTTGACTGGCAGAACTATCTGCTAGAGAGGTTGGTGGGGTTGAAGATACAGGAGGTATATAGACGGAGTTTGGAGGTAGGGTTAGAGATGGGGTCCAGGGACATGGCTCTGGTGAGGCAGGAGTTGGAAAGGTTGATGGCAGAGGTGGAGGTGGTGGAGAAGTGTGAGTGGGAAGGCAGAGTTGGAGGTGGATGTGGAGGTGTAGGCTAGCACTTTCCAAAATGAGAGGGGTTTTCTTGTTAAGCCATGTGAGGTCCAGGTTTATCTGGATACTGGAGGTGGAACTCCAAAATGAGTTCAGATGCATGATTGAGCTCCATGACTGGTAATCATGAAGTTTCTTTGTCAGTTCCTTCATATCCAGACCAATGTACCAGGTACAACAGCCTGCAATTTTTCCTTCATCTATTCAACTTGGTGTTGAGGATCTCTGATATTGTAAGGTTGTAGTATTTGGGTGCTCTGCACCCTGTCCTCACTCCTTACTCATACTGGTGAAGTGAACTGATTGGTATTCACAGATGAGTAGGTAGGAGTAAAATATGAGGATTGGCCTGTCACCAGGATGGGTCTCTCCTTTTCTATCTACATACCATGTATGTGATTATCTCGTATCACATGCACTTACAAGTACACAGTTAGGGGTTAATATTTTATATAGTATCTACAGGGGCTATTGCCCCTTACACCATCACCCTGTAGAGCCAGTAGTGGCTTAGAAAGAAGGAAAGCACAAGTAATATATTCAAAAGGATCAGATGGAATGAATATAAGATAGAATGAATATGAGATAAGAGTAGGTAAGCAATATATGAGATGGGATATGTCAGGACAGTCAAAATACAAAGAACATTTGGGACAATGAGTACTAAGTGGAAATAAAACTGAAATGGTAGGAATGAGAGAAATAAACAAAAAAAAGAGCAAGAGTTGAATCTCACATAAGTCCTGACAAGGGAGGCTGATCACATTCATAACCAGTCCTCCTTGAGTTTGCCATTCTTGAAGTGGTCCTGCCATATAGGGGAGCCTCCCCCATTGGCATTGCCATGGTGAATGTGAGGCATGTCATATGCTGTGACAGCCTCACTAAATCGTTAGAGGAGGGCTGAGTCCCTCAGGATGCCAGGATGGGCAACCAAGGGAGGCATGTCCTCCAGAGAAGCCTCAACCTGATGAGCCTCCTGCTCATACCACTCCAAGGAGTGGCCAAGAGACTTGTCAGCAACCTTGGTCCTGAGGTCAGTCCTTAAAGGACCATAGAGGTCCCAGGGAATACCTTCCAGATCATCTGGCACTGGTCATCAGTGGGGCACACTGCCACTATTTGACATAGTCAATCCACACCCTGTCAGGAGACTCAACATCCTTAGGAGAGGGCAGAGGTGATGCCATCCACTGATTGTCAATTGGAGGACTCTAGCTAGGTTGTCAGGTGACAGTTCCCTGAGGGACTAGGGGGGATGTGGCATGGGGATAGGAGGAAGTGGGGTTGAGAGACATAATACAAATGGTTTTGGTGGAGATGGAGGTACAAGACTGGGGAAAAACCTTGGGGTGGAGGCATTTATATGTAAACATTGAGAATGGTCTTGGCATTAGTCAAATCTGATTCAGCTTGCCAAGAGTCTTCATCAGCCATGTAGCCCTTCCACCTAATTAGGAATTGCTGGTGAGTTGGTGTTCCCCTGTGGTATATGATCTTTTCTATTTCATACTCTTCTTCTCCTTCTATTAATTCCAGGGGTGGAGCTGGATAATTTGGGCTGTGGACATCATTTTCATGATAGGTGGATAAGAGAGAAGCATGGAACACAGGGTGGATCTTCCAAGTTTTGGGGAGATGGAGATGGTAAGAAATGGGAGATAAGATCTTAGTGATTACAAAAGGTCCTTCCCGTTTAGGTGTGAATTTAGGGGAGGTGAGAGAACATTTCAGGTTCCGTGCTTCTAACCAGACTTTATTGCCTCATTCCCATGGAGTGAATCCATGTGTGTTGCGTGATTTCATGACTTGGCATGTGAGTTTATGGCTTTATCACGGGAGTGGGAGAGCATGTCCAATCTGGTTTTGACAGCAGGTAATGGGGTTTCTGTGATGATCATGAGTAATAATTTAGGTTCATATCCCATCATGAGGAAGAACAGGGATTGGTTGGTTACGGAGTGGGGATGGTGGTTATGTGCAAATTCTGCCATAGGGATATGCTCTGCCCATTCGGTTAGGTTTTGATGGCAGAACAGGTGGAGGTAGGTTTTGACTTCCTGGTTGACTCATTTGGTTTCACTGTTGGTTTGTGAATGGTAGGCAGTGGAGAGGGCAAGTTGGTATCTGATGAGTTTGGCCAGAGATTTGGCGAATTCAGAGGCAAATTGTAGGCCATGATCAGAGATAATTTTGTCATAGAGTCCAAACTGAGTGTACACTTTGTGGAAAAAAAGGTGGGTGATACCTTCAGCAGTGATGGTTTTTCAAGTGGGACATAGAATTATAGAAGTGTACTCAGTACAGGACAGAGTCTCTGACTATATATTGCACCTGTAGATGTGTACTACGGGAATGAGTATAGAGTATGAAATGTGAACAGACCAGTCTTACCTCAGTACAGGATGGAGTCTCTGACTGAGGTAAGAACATGGCAAGATCTATCTTATCTACTGGCGCATTATGTAATCATTATGTAATGCACTATGTCCATGTCCTAACATCCGAGTCCATTTGACTATAGTAGGCAGAATAAATACAACACTCCCTCCTCAAACAGATGATCACAAGCCCAATTCATGAGCAAAGTGCTTCGCCTTAATGCTAGGCAAAGCTTTAGTAAGTGTATCAGCAACCATGTCTGCAGAGGGACAATAAACAAAAGAAATAGAACCATTTTCGACACTAAAGTGGATGAAATGAAAATGAATGTCAATATATTTCATATGAGCATGGTAGCTCCTGTCACACATCAGCATGATCACCAATTGGTTATCAACATATAAGATAGTTGGCCATGTGAGTGGCACAAACATCTCACTGATGATCTAACAAAGCCAAATGGCTTCCTTGGCAGCATGCATTGCTGCAATGTACTCGGATTCAGCAGTTGAAAGCATGATAAGTTCCTGTTTCCATGAATCCCAAAGGATTGCTTCCCCATTGATGAGAAACACGAAACCAGTGATTGCCTGGCAGTGTTCCTATGTGGCACCATCCATGTCAACATAACTAACCAAACCTGACGTACAAGTCCCAAAAGTCAGTGTGAGAGATTTACTACCCAAAAGGTACTTGTAAATCTGTTTAACTGCCTCCCAATGTTCCTAACCAGGATTGTTGCAGAACTGGCCAATGAATGACATGGCAAATGCAATATCAAGTCAGGTTCCAGCTGTGAAATGAATAAGTGACCTGACTGCCTGATGATATAGGATGTTGTGCATGCACACAATCTTGGTCATACATAGTCTTCGGAGACTGCTTCTCCAAAAGCTAAACATGAGGGTCAATCAAGAGAGAGACTGGTTTCACATCCACAAAATTGTATTTGGCAAGAATTGCAATGATGTAAGGCTCTTGGGAGAGGGAGAGTGTGCATGCCATGTGGTTCCGAGTGACCTTCATACTGAGCAGCTAGCTAATCAGGCCCAAGTCAGTGATCCAAAAATGTGACCCAATTTCCTCCTTGAAGGCTTTAACAAGGTCTGCAGAGCCCCCAGTGATGGTACAATCATCAATGTGAGAGGCAAGAATAAGGATATGATCAGCAATAAATGCAACAAACACCTCCCAATCTGCTTCCATGCAAGTGAAGCCAAGCTCCTGAAGCATACTGTAAAGCTGCAGATACCATTTCAATGCACCCTGCTTCAAACCATAGAGGGTAACACAGAGCCATGTGATGAGATTGTGACTCTGCTTATCGAAATCTGGCAGAAGCTCCATATAAATAACCTTATTATTATCCAGCTTACTGTTGAGGAAAGCACTATAGAAATTGAACATGTCAATGTCCCAGTCATGATGTGCTGCAATAGATAAAATGATATGAAGAGAAGCAAGTCAAGTGACTGGAGTATAAGTTTCAAAATAATCCACCCTGTGCTGTTGGGTGTTATAAACTGTGTGCACCTAACTTTTCATCCTACACTCTTTTCCTACATTCCTTACCTCCTTCCACTCCTTTAGTCACATGACCTCCCACAAGGCCGATCACATGACCAGTCACATAATATGTCCAGACCCTCAAAGTCATTGCCAACATTATGGCCTCTAGAGTTACATGTTGATAACCCCTAGACTACCCTAACCCTCATCACCATTGGATCTCCACAGCAATCCTGCCACCTCCTAGATCTCCCAATCCGATCTAGTACCTTCCATTGTATCACATCTTATTTATCTAGATTCCCATCTTTGCAGATCTCAGATCAGATCTCAGGGTTTATCTCACAGCAGTCGTGTGCTCTTCATTTCCATCCACACTTCCATTTTCTACTCATGGTCATTACTGTCTTACCATATGTAGCATATTATCTATCCATGTATAGTAGTGTATAGCTTGGTCTGTGCACAGGCCTTGCCAATATATAAGGCAGTAGTCTCAGCTGGCTAGATCCCAGCTTTGATCACTTGTCTAGTTCACTGTTCTTGGGCCCCTGGGACTTGGGTCAAAACCTTGTCTGCTAAGGGTTCTCCCTCTGGCAGGCTTCCAGCACTTGTAGCTCCCCTGCCAGGGTTACAGCATTCCTCTCTCTGCCGGGTAGCTCCATCATCAGCTGTTAGGTTTGGTTTCTTCCAGCCAAAGGGTCTCTCTGTTCCCTTCCAATGACTTCTTGATGAAGTCATAACACCCTTCACATTTTTGGTGATGGCAGTGACTGTGCAGACCCTTCAGACCAAACCTGTTGAAAGGGTAAAAATGTGCCATTAAGTGTGCTTGCAACTAACAATGTGAAAGCACACTTTTCATCTTTGGCAACAATATCCACCTGATATGATCCACACTCTGCAAAGGTCATACTGCTGCTTGGAGGGACTGACTGACCCATTTGATCAATCCCACCAAGAAGCTAAATGTTTTGGAGAATCAGAAACACAGTGATGAGTAAGAGACATATATACATAAGTATACCTTTGGTAGCACATTGTGTCACTTCATAATGTAAGCAAGTTGGAAGAATGCCTCCTCACATTTCTCTTCTGTATCAGCAGGGATCTTGGTGGCTGCATGAATCCCTTTGTGAGGAGACCAGTCAAGAACACTATTGAAAAAGGACTGAACAAATTTCTCAATGAGCCTCCTGAGTATAATGATTGTTGTACCTCAAAGCATTTGAATGTAGTTAGTAGCTCAGGAGTATGACTTTGAATCACCGCAATCATGATGGAGCAGGCAATGATAACATTAATTGGAAGGCCAGACACACAAAAGCTTTTAAGCTTTTGTATGATCTCATTTTTAACCTAAGGATAGCATGAAAGAACACCAGATTGTCCTGAGTTGGCAAGGGTGCTTCCATTTTTTACATGCAGGAGTGTTGCTGCTGATCATTAATGTTTGGTCAGATCAATCCAACAGAATATAGTTCCCTTATTCAGATGAGAGAAGAGCTCAGGCTCTTTCCCAAGTGCATTGACCATTGCCTGAGGTGATCAGTTATATTTCTTGGTTGCACGATCAATATGGACCCAGAGAAGCAGATGGTATCAATTTGTGCATTTGTGACACTCTTGTTTGGTATCACCCCTTTTGCCATTATGTTACTCTTTTGTAAGGTTATTGTATTGGGTGCTCCGCACCCTGTCCTCACTCCTTACTCACACTGGTGAAGTGTACCGAGTGGTATTCACAGATGAGTATTGTAGGAGTTAATATGAGGATTGGCCCGTCACCAGG